>PTEX01000046.1:3807130-3823714 GCA_003342815.1 Eudromia elegans | reverse complement strand
GAAGGGAAGGGAAGGGAAGGGAAGGGAAGGGAAGGGAAGGGAAGGGAAGGGAAGGGAAGGGAAGGGAAGGGAAGGGAAGGGAAGGGAAGGGAACAAACAGTAGGCACTGAGATGGAGGAGTTTTAAAGGGAAAGTTTCATTCTCAGCAAAAGAACTTTTTGTCCTCTCAAGAGCCTCTGCAATCTTATTTACCGAGATACTGTGACATGCCATGAGAAACTCAGACTAAGGAGTTCATTTAGACCTTTTGATTTCTCTGCCTTGTAAATTTTCAACTGTTAAATGTATGAGCCTCTAAATTCAAATGAGGATTTGAATGAAAACAGAATAGTGCCCTAGGTTACGCATTTAAGGAGATTGCTTTTAGTGAGGTGAAAATTAAACAGTTTGCCATATGAGAAAGTAATCAAAAATATTGTTTTAAATGTCACCAGCATAGATGCAGTCCTAGTCTGAATAGAGTGGAGAGCAACAGAGCTTTGGTGTTGCCACCATATTGTGTGACAGRGAGCACATGTGTAAAGGTTGCTTAGCTCTATGAGTAGAGATGAGAGGACAGCATCTTTTCCCTCACAGTAAATGCTTACTTGCTTACTTCYACATCAGTAGCTTTCTTATAGCCCAGGACAAGATCTTATCCAATATACTGAACCTCTGTCTCTTGTCTTGGCATATCTGGAATTTCCGGAATTCGGTTGTCCAAAAAATGGACAGTTCCTCTCCCTTCATGAAAAGAAGATGGAGCTGAGAGTCTAATGTGGTATGCTCATGTTTGCATTTSTGGTAGTTTAAAATGCAGGTCAAATTTCATGAACCTTTGCCACTCCATTAAGAAAGGATACCACATGTGTGCTTCTGCCCTTCTGTTCTCTGTCAGCTTTGCACAGCATTCCTGCTGCTCTTCTGGCCTGCAGCCATGTGGTCATCCCTCCACACTACCCATAGCCAGATTTGTATCTGTTCATAGCATTCCAGTTTGTGTCTTTAACTATTGAGAGAGAGACTTGATGATCAGTGTTCCTCACTTAAGGCATTGGCATCCTCATCTTTGACAGCCATTGGACTGTCACTGTGACTGTTAGATGCATATGTCTGACACTGATCTGTTCATAGTCTTGATATCAGCATTCTGAGCAGGTTTTATGCGAAATCATCTTTCTTCACTGGTCCCTATTTATACTGCAGCAAATAAAAAGACTTATATTAGTGTAACAGGCAAATGGTTCTCTTTATGTCCTGCCTTCTCACCGTAATTATCTGAGCGAATTTAATGGATGGACTAGTAAAGCTAGCCTTGAGACAGACACATGCTGTGGGGAAGCTATTGCACAGAGGGAGCCTTGCTCTGCCAAATCATTCAGTGTTTTGTGATATTGACTAAGCGAGGTCAACGAAATAACTTTCGCCAGTGACTATAAGCAATGTTTGAACATAAGGCAGCAGAGGTAAAAGATCAACTACGCCAGCAGACAGCCTGACTGAAATCCTCAGTACAGTTGATAAAAAGAAAATTCAGTGAGGCACAGTCCTGGCTACTAYGCACAATCTGTAGGAGTGAAGCACCTTTGGGCTCTAGCCTTGCATGCTGGCCCCAGGTTACTAGCAGCTGCGCAAAAAGGGAGCAGCAAGTCAGTCCTTCCTCTGAGCAGCTTACAAGGATAAGCAAAGAAACAACAGATGGAGATAGACAGATGGAGGAACACCAGGAAACACAGAAAATATTAGTCAGCATCATAGGCAGTGACCTCAGCATACCAGAAGTCTAAATGTTGTCAAGTCTTTTGTAGGCACTACAGAAAAAAGAGGGCTTTAAGGAGCATTTAAAAGGGAGAAAATGAATTATTTTTGTAGATATTTACAGATCTAGATATTTTGTATATATTTATGCTCCTGAGCATCTGGGTTAGCAGAGAGCAGAGCATGAGTATGTCTCAAGGTTCAATTTGAGAACCATGCAGGCTGACCAGGAACTCTTATGTGTGCAAGCCTCTCAAGAGGTTTAATCTTGGTATAGAGTAAGAGATGGTAGAAGAAGGGGGACTAGGTCATGATGCACCTTTCCCTAAAAATGAAAGAGATGATTTCTAAAGCAGCAGTGTGGATAGATATGGGTGAGGAAAAGGCTATATTTTTGAGGACAAAACAAAAGATACTTTTTTATTTTGAAATACTGAAAAAAAACGAAAGTAAATGAAAGAGAGGAGCAGAGAAGAGAAGGCAAGGTAAGGTAAGGCAAAGCAAGGCAAGGCAATGTCATATGAACTGCTGATGAAAAAGTAGTCCCTTAAGTTGGTGGGATCCAGCGGGCAGATGGTTCAATGGTAAGGTTCAGCCTGTGGACGTTTCCTCACAAGACATGGGGAGCTTCTGTGTGGATGGAGAGCAGGTGCCACCTGAATAGACCAGTGTTTCTTTAGTCACAACTGGTTCAGAGCTTGATGTTGTTTTTTTATTTTAATGACAGGGGAAAGGGGTGGATGGATTACCCTGTAACCATATATACCATAGCCAGACTTAATGTTGTGTTAAGTGCAAGAAAGAAAAAGTGCCCACAGTCCACAGTTTTCTTCAAAATAAGGGCCTTGCCACTGACTGACAAAGAATCAGAAATCTTTGAAAGGGGGGTGAATGAGCATTTCTGAGGGGTTGATTATAGTAAACTCAATTGGACACAATCCTGTGCCACATGCTCTGGGTGACCCTGCATGTGCAAGGTGGGATTGGACTAGATGATCTCCAAAGGTCCTCAGTGATTCTATGATATTGAAAGAGACCTAGAAATAACAGGAAGTGAGAGCCAAGCACGGTGAATTTGGGGTGATGAAGGTGAGTAATCAGGCAATTCAAAGTGTAGAAAAGTCATTGACTAGAAGCTGGTTAGTGGGGAAGGACGGAGGAGACTGCCAGATGAGGGAGAAAGAAGCAAACACGAATCATAATTAGAAGGGAAAAGTGATAAAGGTAAGAGAAACAGAGAGAGAGGGAAAATGACTCAGTGACAGCCCTGTTCAAAGCAGTAAGAATGGAAAAGGGAGAACAGTTGGAAATGAAAGGGAGCTTCTCAGCTASGATTAAAGGAGGAGATGCTTTTGGCAGAAGCAGCATTATACACAGAAACGTCTCTGTCTGTGTGGGAGCCAGGATCTGGAGGGACTGAAATAGAGAGAAGCAGAAACTGAGGTAGAGATGCAATACAGAGACAGCAGTGGTTGGGGATGAGAAGAGAGAAGGGCAACGGATGTGAGGTAAAGAATGACAGAATGGCAAAAAAAAAGAGAGAAATGATACGTGAGAGAGTGGGGAGTGAGGCTACACAAGAACTGCAGATGTATATGTGGGCAGGTAATTAAACCGACACGTCTTTTTGGKTCAGTTTCAGTTTGGATTCAGTGGCAATGGAAATCATTCCAGTTTGATGCTGTGTTGAGCTCAATAACATTTCAAAATAGTTATGTGGGTTCAATGCCTATTCAAGAAAAATGCAATATTCATAACAATTTCTAGCTTTAGTTCAGTGGAGCTTCTTGAAGGCAAAATCTCGATGTGTTGCTCAGAGAAGCTGGTGGGAGTTAGAGAAGGGTGGTGATGATATGAATGGGGAAATGGAGGCAGTGGAGAGAGAAGGGGTAAAAAGAGAAAGGAAAGGAGGAGGTGGCTAAAGTGACATCCAAGTGCTGTAGTAAATAGACTGGGTTATAAAAAGGAAGAATATGAAAAAGCCCTAAAAAAAGAGAAAAAAAAAGAAAAAAAAAAAAACAAAACAGGAAGACCCAAGATGAATAATACTTAGAAAAAAAATCCATTCGCAAAGAGCTCAAGGGATGTACTTGCTTCTTATGCAGCCAAGTAAAATGCAGAACAATGGAGCTGAAAATCCAGACTCAGGAAAAAAAAAGCAACTCCTGGAAGAACTGTTAAAACAGAAGAGCACAAAAAAGCAAATGTCATCACAGATAAAGTCACAAAGGTAAAAATGGCAGAGCTGCTAGTTCAGGCAAGTGCAGGCTCTTATTTTTACATATTTTGTAATTTAATATAACCTAATGATGTCTCAAACTCAAAACAATTCAGGTAATTCAAAGCTAATCCTTTGAAGACGGCAAGAATACAGTATAYACATACGTTCTCCCAAGCATTCCTTTGGCAGGGAGCCTAGAAAACGCTGGTGTTCTGTGAATGCTCACATGTAGCAGTGTGCTGCCAAAATTTCAACARGATGGTCTGTCACAAATTTGCCATTGAACTGATGACACACCTAGTTGGCAGGCAAGACTGTTTGGAATAGAGAATTTCTTTTCCACAGGGAATATTGAAAAAATACCCTAAAACTCCAAACCAAGCACCTTTAACTCAGGTTTTCTCACATTATAAGCAAGTGAACAAACAAAATCTTGAACTAAGAACTGACRTTTTTTGTTGTTTAAAAAAAAAAGATTATTGCTTATATTTCTAACTTTTTTTATTACATATGGGTGAGAATGATATTCCCTCTCTTCTCCTGAAACTCAGATGAGGGAAAGTTAAAGGGCAGGGCTGGACACCTAAAGCCTGGAAACCAGATGAGCTTCCTGCTCTTCCAAGTTTTTGACTTATTACTCTTTTTGGATACTCTCATGATCTGAATTATGTCCACTGAGTAAATTCTGTAAGTCCCATGCTTTGAAGGCAGAGGAGGTGGATGACAAAATCGGTGGAGGATTTCATAGGGCAAGAGAGAAGCCAGTTCTCGAAAGTTAGGAAGGAGAGATTGTGGAGGAGTTATTGTAAATTATTCTCCATCTGAAATCTATAGGATTTGATCTTGAGAGATTTATTGAGCCAGTGGCTAAGTTTGGCGTGTCAGAAATCTTCATTACACAAGGCAGAGATTTATGAGTTCTGTTGGATATTGACATATATTAGGAAAAAAAMCCCAAACTACTACATATGGTTGGTTTGACTGGGGTCTCATAGCGGAATAAAAGATACTTTACTCATACTGCCTCGTATGGTTTCATAACTCCCTCACTTTTTTTGCTCCCTTCATTTGCAGGCTCAAGAGACACCTGCATGCCCTTGGCACAGGGCAGTGGGTCTTTCTAAAGAAAGAAAAGAAGTCTCTGAGAAACACGCCAAAGGTCAGGCGCACAGCAGGAGGGTCCAACAGCTGTTCCAGCGTTGGTTTCAGGGGCTCCAAAGGAAATGGCACAGAGCTAATAGACATGTCCCTCCGCTAAGGGAGAGGTGGGGAAGTAATCAGTTAGGTGCTGCATTTTCAAAATACTGGTAAAAGAGCTGTATTCAGCCTCCAAACTGAAGAGCTTACACTTTGAAGGGTAATGTAAATACTTTGAGGAGACTCCACAGAGCTTAGTGGATTCAACACTSAGAAGCTATTCATATTTTCATACTATAAATAATGTAGAATATTTAACAACTCCTTAATATTGATGTTGGTGGCACACTGCTATGTAATACTTAGCAAGTCAATGAGAATAATGCCAGACAAAGAGGTAGAAATCTTTTATCTCAGATATATGATAATATTTTGCTATCAACACTGAAGGCTCTTACTAGCCTCTAGAAGGCATGTTATTTGATATGTTGATTTGCTCAGGATTAGTGTCAAGCAGTGTTATTGTCTTGTACTTCTACATATACTTCTGCAAGTAGAWGTGTTAATAAAATATTATGTAGTTTTGTTTAAAAATGTATAGAGATGCCATCTGGTCCAGCTGCTGTGTGGGCCAGTAAATGTTGTGTTGCTTTATTTATCTCATTTTGGGACATGCTTGCCTTTTGAATTTGGGGCTAATTGTGTATTTGAGAACGGAAAGGTTTTAGCTGCCTAGAAATTTTATCTTGAATAGGAACTATGTGATGATATTTTGTAAATGTTCATTTTTATGTTGATGTTTGCATCCTAGGTGTTCTGTATTTGTGTATGATTTTGATATTTTCTACAAGTTAGTTGCAAGCTAACTAATTTCTGCATTTTAAGATATTTGATTACACTACCACATTTAACATAAATGTTAAATTGTTCTGTTGTCCAGCTAAATATTTTTAGGATTGTAGGTTTACATTTTAGAAATGCAAGAGCATATACATTAACACATAATAGACATCCATGACTTAGCTCTGCACAGATGCATGGGGACTCATCCATCCTGGGAGTATATCCCTCCTTAAAATAGAAAAATAATGAAGGCCAAAGAGTATCAGCTGAAAGAGGAATCGAGGAACTGGATCCTATTTACTGCAGAGCTCCTGAGCAGGGTCAAGGCATTTAATCTGTTCCCCATCTCTTTTGTTGCCACCTGGTTCAGTTAGACTGTAAATTGAAGCACCTCTCTCCTTCTATGTGTGTCTAAAAAGTATATCACAACAGGATCCCTATCTCAGTTATGGCCTCTAGGCACTATCATAATATAGATAATTAAATATGCCTCATGTTTTTAAATTGTTTCCAATCAATTTTTGTGATGAAGAACTTTATACTGAATTCAGACTGTGTGGGATAATAATTACTTATAATTATACTTGGTATGATTCCTACAGAAARCAGGGGTTTATGTTGGTGTCACAGAGCTCATTAAGTTGCTTTTTATTAACTTTTATGAGCATTTTAAAGAAATGGTGATCTGGAAAGTGAATAGGAAATCTCCATTTTAAAGAAAGGAGTTTTTAATATTAGGTCTGCCCTGTTGCCAGGGCAGGGAYGTAACGTGAAATTGCAGTGGTACCTATTGCAAATGAGCTATCTTTGTCAACAAGTCACATTCCTATTAAAACCTTCTTTACCCAAAAGTAAAACTGAGTTTGGACTCAGAAAGGAGGGTAATGATTTCTTATGCCTCTCCACAAAGGTGGGTCATACCTATAACAATAAAACAAACTTCTGTTAACAGATACAGGCACTACCTGTTCAACAATCAGCAGCCTATGATTGTTTTTAGAAGACAATAATGACAAAATAATTTCACTAATTACAGTCAAAATGACAACCTGAGATAGGGCAAATATGATGAGATCTGGCCAGGAAGCTTTTTTTTTTGTTATTAGTTTTCTTAATCTAGTGCCAGCATCAAACTTCATTTCAAAATGTCATAGGAAGGGGAAAATCATACGAAAAAGTCAGGGCTACCTGCTATGAAGAGGGCTACAGGCCTACACACACGAACACAAGTGAGATGGCCTGTGCAGTAATACAAATATTAAATTTTCTTAAATTGTTAAATTTTCTACCCATGTGTAGGTAGCCAGGTAGTAGGATGGAAGCCAGGTACACTTTACAACTGGGTACCTGCAGGAAGGCAAAACTTTCATGTTTGAATGCTACTGAGTGAATTTAGAGCTGTTGCTCTAAAATGCAGTRCTCTTTTTATTGTTTTGTTTTCTGTTTCTTTTTTTTTTTAGCTACAAAAAGTAAATTGTTCCTAGTGCAAAGCGACACCAGCTTTASCAGGTGCCTTTTCTCTAAAGCTTGTATAACAGAGCATCTCTGCTTGAAAAACAAGGTAACTTATCTGAGAGTATTCTGTGGGAGCACAAATGTGTTCTCCAGGCAGYGGAAGTGCAAAGTCCGTATTCAGCTGGGCTGCAGAAGTTCATGATAAGAGGAGACTATATGGACTACATGTGAGCAACAGAGGACAAACTGACTCCAAACTAAGGCTAATGGAATACTTTACAAATCCACTGTCTTGAAAGAAGATATTCAAACTTAAACAAGGAATTAGAAAGAAATTGAGACATTTATTATCCATGCTTCCTCTCCTGAAAACATGGACAATGGAAGGCAGTGAATGTCACTCACAATCGGATAAGGAGTGTCTGGTGAAAACTCCTCCTCTGAGGATGCTTTGCCCGCATGAAACCAAGAACCGGGGTCCTGTGCTTCCCTTTAGTGTAAAGTGGATTTTTGTGGAAAGAAGGAGCCGTGCTCTGAAGTGYGGGGAACACAGCCCCAGTATGAAACGGGATTCTGCTGTGTGTATATCCTGCATGGTGTGTGAGGCACAACAGGTYTAAATAGAGGAGTGAAGAAACACAAATAGCCCAGCAAGCCAAATCTGGCCTTAGACAAGAGTATGCAATTGAGAATCTGCTAAGAATTGGGRAATGGAAATAAGAAACTAATTTTAATTCAGTTGCAAAGAATAACATCTATATCCTCAGGATGCAGCCCAGCTGCTGTTACAATTCTTAATCTAGTCTGTTTTGGATGTGCAGGCAGGAAGAGAAAGAGGAATTAAAAATCCAACTATCTAAAGCCTTTGGAAACTCTGAAAATGCCTGAGCAGACAAGCACACGGTCTGGAAATGTTGGTAGGTGTGTAATTGCTATTGAAAACTTTAYTTCACGGATTTTTGAGAAACAGTTTTCCAAACCAAATGCATACAAAAAAAGGCTATACCCTGACTTGCAAAACTGCTAATGTCACACTCAATTGCTAGTGAGAAAGAGAAATTCCTTATTCCAAGCTAATGCCCTCACTCCCTTTATCTCTCTCTCCTCACTTTGAGTATTTTCCCTGAAAATGAAAGTGTCACTTATCTGCATGTAAGAATTGCAGAAGAGCACTTTGGACTCAGACTTACCCAAGATAATCAGAGAATATTGACCCTTCTCTCCTCATCTTAAAGACTTTGGGCTAACTGCAATGCTTACATTTTCTAGCAATTTTTTTTTCTTTTAAATGGAAAATGAAGGCATCGGTGAGACTGCTACTAGGCCCATGGCTTTCAGGAGTGGAAAGGTTTATTTTAATTTTTTAAGAAAAGATTCATTCTGTAAATTGCACAGYTTTTTACTGGAGATCTTATCCTTACAGTTGTGCCTGAAGAATGTGCCCTTTAGTGTGATTAAGGAATAATTTGATTAATTTTGAATTGTGGTAAATGACATGGCATTCTTTTCACAGAGCTTCTGGTTCTGCAATTACATCTCTGTAGCACTGTCTAATAGTCACGAAAGATTATCTGTGTTTTCTTCTTCTGCCACGCAGTTCTCTAATCTGTCTGGAACACAAATAGATCAAGAAGCGCAGCTTTGTAGATTGTATCAAATGCTCCTGTATGTTGCTTTGTAATTGTTGGGTCATTCTTACATACAYAGGGTTGACATATATCTCTATAAGAATTATTTTCAGAAAATATGTACTGTGCGCAGTCAGAGGGGTGTTCTCTTTCTTCCTTTTAAGTTCAAATTTCATAATTAGAACAAGATGAACAATAGCATCCTCTCACACAAGAATAAAGATGTGCTCAACTCCCTTTCTGCTGCCTTTGAAAGATGAATAAATGGGTATTTTCTGCAGCCTTGCTTAAGCTTCTGTTCCTCTTCACACCTTGCTCCGTTTTTGAGCATTTCAATAGGGATGCGTGAACTGCTTAGATAAGAGCCAACTCCAGAAAGAACTTCAAAAGAAAAAGATGGGGCCAGGCAGCCTGGAGAATTCCTTTAGAACACAAAATGCAGTATATTTTGTACAACGTGCGSCCTTTGTTTTGTTATAATTTCACTCTTCATGTGGATCCATCTTCCTTCCTTGCTTTCTCTTCTCCTGCCGCCCTTGTTGCCCTTCCCTTCTTTCTCTTCCCTCTGGGAGGGCCTGGGATACAGTAAGCTGATCATGCRTTTGTGACAGTGAGGCTGTTTCTCTTCTATTTCACATCTATACATTTTCAGAGAAGTCGGAACTCGCACATTACTTACGCTCTTGTTTCTGTTCTTTGGCATGGGGGATTTAGCTGAGTGACTCTTGTGGCTGTTAATGGGATTTGTTCGGCTAAAATCCTGTGCAAACCAAGTCTTTTCAAAAGAGAGAATTCCTTTAGAAGCACAGATAGACCAGGTTAAAGATTCTTTTGATGAGATATAAGGCAAGATCTTAGAGCATATCTAACAATTAAAGAACCTGAACAACTTTTTACAAGTTAAAAGCGTTAATCTCACTATTATAACCATATTTCCATTTGACTAACTACTTCCTGCTGTGTAAAATTCTTCCTGCAATTTCACTTAAAGATATTTTTGTGCTTGTCTGAATGACTGTGCAATGTTATTGTATGAGTTTTAAAGTTCAGCTCCACAATTACCAGAAAAAATATTTGCCARATAAATGTTTCTTATGAAAAAAATTGTCATTATCCATCAAGTGATCATAAGTAGTATTCACAGAGCTATGCAGTTGCTTGATTACTACAGGAGAAAAAAAAAAATCTCCCTAATAAATTAGCTGAGAAAAAGGTAAAAATTAATTGAGATAATGTATGTGTTGGATAATATTTGTCCAGCTGTYATTTGAAGGCAATCACCTTCCATTTTGGTGGGCTAACATACTGGCCAAGCAATYCCTATATAAATAGCTCTGAGTTTATCTTGTTATCTGCCATTCTTAGTTGAAAAATGCTGTATAAATGGCCATTATTATTATTGTAAATCAAACCTTATTTTCGTTTGGAGTAAAATATATAATGTCATTTAATAGCTTAAATAAGCAAGTCAGTGGGGTTGTAGATGAATTGCGTGCCATGTGGTTTGATGTGTGCTCTCTGAGATAAAACCTAGATTGCTTGAAGTCTCCGAGTAAGTGTCTGTCCTGCTAGAGGCAATTATTTACCTGATCTTTTGGTAAAGCACCTAAGTCACTCTAAGACTAGAGCTCATTAAATGGAAGTTAGCAGGTTTGCTACAATGAACCATGTTTACAGCCATCTCACCCACTGGAGACTTATTTTTTGAGACATTTATTGCCCTGAGTGAAAAGACTGAACTCTGTCTTTGCTTGTTTGTTTSTTTGTTAACAGATATAAAGGAAAAAAAGAATCCAAACAAAGAGGAGGAACACCATGGATCTCACTTTGCTTCTCACAGGATGGCTTTCCAAGTGAGGTCTCCATAGCCATCTTCGACGAAAAAGACACATAGCACTCTCAGAATGGTTTAGGAACTAGGAGGAACCTATAGGGATCCTCCTTGTTCAAAGACTTGGAAAAAAATAAATCTACTAAATATGTGCAGGGTCTTGTCTTTCATAGAAGAAATTTATGTGACACATCCTTAGCCTGCATTTCTTATTGGGAGGGATTAGAAGTTTCATATGGGTCAATGGATTTAAAACAGAAGAGACAGTTTGCCTAATGCACTTAAAAGTACATGTTGGAGTAATGAGTTTTATGAAATACGACACCCAGGAGAAGAGGGTGAATTTTGGAAAGMACTGTCTAATCTCTTCAGAGCTTATAACATCTGTACTGCATTCTACCACGTGTATTTACATTCCTCCCTGCCCCATGTCTATCTTTGCAAACCCCTTTTCTTACCTTAAAAACAAACAATGTTTTCCATGATTAGGAGGAAAATTAGGAGGAAATCTTACCTTAAAAACAAACAATAAGTTTTCCATGATTAGGAGGAAATCCATTAAATAATGGATAATTCTGAGAATATCAGTCAATTTATTGGTCTCTCACTTTAGGGGTTTAGGTTCACATAAAATCTGAGCATATTCAAGGATGAAAAGTRCACAGTGGCCAACATGAATTCTTGTTTAGACAGTCATAAGGACTTTTTGCTCATTTATCATAGAGATGATTGTTAAGACCATGTAAATGTTGATGGAATRTCRCTAKAAATAGGATATGCAGGTAGTGACTGGAAAAATCTGTGKTTTGATGTCAACCTTTGTCTCAAAGTACTTAGATACATTTGCTTTGGTCTCTTCAGGTATCATCAGAGAAAATATCTGAATGATTCCAGTCCTCTGTGAAGTTAGTTGCTTTATCTGTGTATGTAATTATTTCAACAAAATATATCTTGATATTAAGGAGTTCATCACATGCAACAAGAAGAAAACATATGTCTTGGGTTTTAGCTTTCACTCTCCCTCTCTGAAGATGACTATGCTAGATTTTCTGTTTAAATAAGACAAAAAAAAAGTCCTACAATTTAATATATTGCATTTTTTGTTATGATTGGGAAATATATTAATCTTTAAGCTAGTTCAGTAAATTGTCTACAGGTACAGAAATCAGAGCACAATTAGGACTGAAATTAAGCATCTATCTTTTGTTTAGGGCARATGGAAATCATCTTGTAGCAATGGGATTCAGTGATACARAAGGGTCTATGCAAAAGGTTTTTARGTTCTRGAGACCAATGRCCACAGTCRGTGCAGGGCTACATTACAAAATAAGATGAAGCCTGTGATGTCAACATACACTCCTGGGAGACTGATTACTATCCTGGCCTAATGCCCCACCATTTTGTCAAACCATTCAGCGTAGCTAATATCTCATATCTTGGCCTTAAAATCTGTTAGCATTTTGCATACTTCTTGAGACTTCTTGTTTATATTGGAATAGATTTTTTTTTCCACAAATATTTGATGGATTTTTAGCTAAACTGAGGTATATTTGTGTTTATTCTTTGTTCAAAAGCCACAAAGGACTGTGTAGTAAAGCATAACTACAGTGGCTCAAGAATAGGTGATTTTAAATTCTCAAATTCGGGTGATTATAGAAAACAGAATTCAGTTTAATTTCTATGAGTGCTTCTTACAGAAAAGTAATTACAAAACTCTTGTTCATCCTGTCCTGAAATATACCATGCAACCTCTTTTATCACAATTAAATAATGCAGTTTCAAATCCAAGCAGCACAGAAGGTTTTGCTGTAGGACATCAATTTTTTTTTTCCAATTGTAAATGAGCAGGAAATGAGATATAACTGGATMTTCTTCTATGTAAATTCAAGCCTGCGATTTAATTTTTGATCAGATATGAAGTGCTCTGCACCTTCAGAGTCCATAGTAGTAATGCCATATCACACATATGGAAGAGGCACAAGCTGAAAGGGAAAGCATTTTTAAACTATTAAAAGAAAGCTGATTTTCTTTTGTACACACTGAATTAAAAACAAACAAACAAACAAGCTCATCTTTACGAACAGCTGAGTGACAAGTGTTCTTCTGCATCTATTCGGTGATCCCGAATGTTCTCTTCTTTGGGACTCTTGAAAGAGAAGTATGAAATATTTGGGAAGACTTTTTTTTTAAAGTTTTCCCAGTAAAATGGGAAAGATGAAAGGAAGGTAAGAGCAGAAGAAAAAGGGACAAAGGAGAAGACGAATAAAAAGAGCTATTGCACACAGAAATCTTTGGCCTTTCTCATTTCTCAGGAAAAAAAAAAGGTCTTAAAATGATGACGAGGTGATGAAAAGGAGAGATGCCACAGACATTAATATCTTCTTGGAATGATCCAGGAATCTTACAAATATGCAGATAATCAGAATAGAAACAGCTGAAGTTCATGATTGATAAATGCAAGGCAGTGCACATTCAATGGCTCATAGATAATGCTGAACTCACTATCATCACTCAGGAAAAAGAGCAAGGAATCACTGTAGACAGCCCAATAAAACATCTTCKTAGTGTGAAGTGATAGTTGAAAATGCAGATAAAACATTAGAGTAATATGGAAAAATGTAGAACCATTGTATACATGAGTAATATATTCTCAGCTCGACTAGCACATTCATTTCTTGTCATCTCATTTGAGAAAGATAAYAGAAGAGGCTTATGGACCTGAAATGTAGCCAAAGCATACTTTCAAAAATTAACCAATGAAAAGATAAAAATACAAAAATGTTTTTAGAGGAACACTTGTCACTGAAACTACACATTGCTGTGTTACTTTTGGAATGAAATATGTTAAATGTTAAAAGCTAAACACCTAATCAGCCAAATGATGACAGTGGCTGTTGCAAAACCTCAACATCTGAATGACAAAATGCTGTGTCAAGTGGGAGTGTGAGGACTGCTACCAGTCCTCAGATACGCATGAAGCCTTTCAAAATGAAACTAAGGAAACAGTGAGAGAATAGAGGACCTTGACGGCAACTATAATTCACTGGCCCTTCCCCGCTGTGTTCCACGGTATTTCACAGGAGACCAGCTTCTTCATATGGGGCCTCAACAGCAGCCAAACATAGTCCTTCCTCCTGAGGATGACAAAAGCTCCCACTACCTCTTGTCCATTAGGAAAGTACCAGGAAAGTATTAGGCAASTATCAGGAAAATGAGGAATCAAAATACCTTGCTGTGATAATGAGGAACAGCAAAATTTTCTTTACCAACATTTTTGCCTGGATTTGAGCCCACTCCAACTGATTACAGCTATGTGCTTGCAGATGATTGAAATGGGAATAAATTCTGTTTGCTGGGGAAAAGTTTTCCATTAATGTGCCACATGCTCTAGGGGTCCCTGCTGGAGCAAGGAGGTTGGACTAGATGATCTCTAGAGTCCCTTCCAACCTTAACCATTCTGTGATTCTGTGTGAATTATATAATGACAGAACTTTAAAGAATTATGTGTGAGTAGATGTGAAGCTGTTTTGTCATCTGGCCCCAGCCCCCTCTAATCGGTGCTTTCTCCTTCATGAAAATGCATGGCTGCAATTAGAAAGGATTTAAGAAGAATGACGATACAGCTCACGTGCCCTCACCTATTCACATGTTGCTCTACGAACTTCCAAACCYGCCTGGATGYCACCCTGTGCCCCGTGCTCTRGGKGTCCCTGCTGGAGCAGGGGGTTGGACTRGATGATCTCTAGAGGTCCCTTCCAMCCTCAACCATTCTGTGARTCTGTGAGTTACACTAGCAGATAATTTGACTCCAAATCTGTGATTTTGTCAGCCTATTGTTTGTATATCTTTCTCTTTTTGATAGTAAAGTGCTAAAATGTATTTTTTTGGTGCTATTTTGGCTTGTCTTTAGTAGCATGYGCCTTTTCTGTACAGAATTAACTGCAGTGCTTTGTGTTTTTATTCCTCCACACAGTGTACATACAACTCATCTTCCTATTCTTGTTCCGAGGGCTAGGCAAAGCAGTGCAGCTGTGAATATTTTGAAATTTCCATCATGAARGATGAAGTTTCTCTATTTGAAAGATTGTGATATCTCAGGGAAGTCTCCTAAGGATTAGAGCCTGGTGATATGAAAGCTTATTGCCTAGAAGTTGAGCTATGTATTAAATAGAATCTGCTAAGCGGCCATTCAAAATTAATTAGGAGTGATTGTTTAGAGATAGAATGTTTTCCAAAGGTTTGTGGAATTATTTGTCTCTCTCTCTCTCTCTCTCACACACACACACACACACACACACATTACTTATCTTTAAAACATTCAATAATGCCAGGTCCCTGTGGGAGGGAGTAAAATAAGATGGCTCAATTCAAACAGAAAAAGATTTGAAGATGCCAGGTAGCACTAGGTTGTAGGAGTTGGGGTTATTTTTGTGTGGTTTTGTTTTGTTTTGTGTTTCATTTTTGTTTTGAACAAACATTTTGCACGATGATAAACTCATATTCCCAAGGATGAAAATAGAAGAATTGCCTGTGCAATAGCCATTCTCATATTGAACAGTTCTCAATAATAGATCTCTGAAGGATTTYTCTTTTAATATAGTGTGATTTTCTATGGCACTGCCATAGTATCCTTGCATCTCTAGGCTACTGTTTTGTCGCTAGCTCATTAATCCTACCAAATGTCTGTTATTTATTGTGCCATGGAAACTCCGATCAGAGAAAATATGCTGAGCACAACTTTTTGCATCCTTTTTCCAAGCTCTTGACCCTGATAGCTTCTGAGTTACTCTGAAGAGATTGAAACATACAGGTGGAGGAAATCAAAATTCTGAGCACTTCTCAGTGGCTGGCAGTGAGATATACAGCCTTCTCCTTTCAGTTAAAATCCAGCCTATTGCAGAASTTTTCCTATAAGCTACTGAATAAGCAGTGATATACGAAAGTTACAAAACAGGATTAAATCATATAATTTTCTTGAAAACCACTGAAATAGCCTCYAGATGAGGAGAGAAACCTTTGGCACCCTGTTCATAAGAGCTTGGATTAGGCATTGTCAGAGAGAGGGTGTTGGAGTAAAGAGGTAACAGGACACACCTCAGATGTCACCTTTTTTGTTCCAGTGGCTTCTCTCAGTAAGAAATGTGAAGGACGTCATTTCATCCCTTCCGTGTTTTTTTCTCTCTGGCTCCCTCGCTGGATAAAACTGGATTCCTGATGGGCAGCACACACACAGCTGGGTGCCGCAGTGGGCTTGCCCTCGCTCAGGCGAGATGCTCCCCAGGGCTTATTCACAGTTGTGTGAATACGTTATGAAGAARGGGGCTGTTCGGCACCCCAAAATGAGGCTGGTTTACAAAACACTATAGATGGGTAAAGGAAGCTGCTGCCACTTGTTTTTTGACAAAAAGACTCAAATTCATTCAAAATGAAAAAAAAAAAAAAAAAGTTCTTCAATAAGTAGGTACTGGAGGAAACATCTGTGGGGCTGTCAGGTGTCCTTTACAGTCAAACCAAAAGATGGGTAGGTGTTTTCTCTGCCTCTAAGAGAACTTGCTCTCCTTTTTGAATCCTGCTAAATCTTCTGGTTTTGTAGGGAATATTCTCCCTGGAGACCATAAAGACAGTTAAGAGAAGAATCTTTTTATTTTCTCTCCTTCCTTCCTTCCTTCCTTCCTTCCTTCCTTCCTTCCTTCCTTCCTTCCTTCCTTCCTTCCTTCCTTCCTTCCTTCCTT
>PTEX01000046.1:3763753-3806470 GCA_003342815.1 Eudromia elegans | reverse complement strand
TCCTTCCTTCCTTCCTTCCTTCCTTCCTTCCTTCCTTCCTTCCTTCCTTCCTTCCTCCTTTCCAGTAGATTTCACCAAGGTTGAAGAATTTTCTAGGGATTTTTCTCACTTTTTACAGTCAAATTACACACTGGTGGAACCATATGCTCTACAAGCAATATATACAGTGTATTTTGCTTTCAGACCGAAAGTGTAGCTTTCCAGCAGAACATTCTGTTTATTTGTCAAGAGGARCTGCTCCTTCCTTAGGTTATAAGAMAACATTTTTTTTAATAGTTTCCATAGCCTTTAACTCACAGAATCCCTGTTTAAGGTTTATCATAAACTTATAGGGAAAGTGGTGTTTKCTGAGTGCCCCTTGTTAAAACATTGGCAGCACAGCACGAACGCAGAAAGATGCCAGATGTCTCACTTGGTGTAAAAACACAGTGATTCTAAGAACTGTGGATGATTTCCAGCATGGACTGCTAGCTACTGAGGGATGATGGTGATTATGATTATTTCATATTTGATCATGCTTTATTTTTTGCTAAACATACCTGTAAAAAAATCAGAACAAAAAGTATGGAAGGAAGCCAGAAACTGAGGTTTTCTTTCCTTGCTGCTTATCTTTCCCTTTAAAAACAGCACACGCTGACCCTTTAACAGCCMTCACAGTTAATACTCATTCCCCAGGGCACTGGGCATTAACACAAGGATGAAGGAAGGATGGAGCGTGGTTGTATTGGTGCTTTTTTTCATTCAGTTGTTGCCTGATGAGGTAGCTCTAACCAGTGCAAGCTGGAGCAGTCCCAGGACTAACAAGTCTTTTGGAGATCAAGGCAATGCTACGTGCCCACTGAGTCTCTGATCAGGGTCCGATACCACTGAAGTTCAACTTGTCTCTAGGGTGTACGTGAGTGTTTTGCTACTGAACTTCAGTGTGCAGAGGAAACGGATCTTGCAAATTGCTTGCTGTGTGTGTATATATGAGCATATGTATATATCTATACTGAGAATGTAAAAGAGTATATGTGATGTAAAAGACAAATGCTATAAAATAGTGTGTAAAACTGGGAAGTGTTTTGCAGTGGGCTGATATAAATTACATACTGCTGCAACTCTGGCTGGGTAACCCTAGTCTGAAAGGATGTTTCTCATATTTACTGAAGTCAGATATGAAGGTAAATTGTACGAAGATGTCCTGCAATGATATGTTGTAGATTTATTTTTCCTCTTCTTTTCAGTAGGTATAGTCACTTTGGCTGCAAGCTAGGTAGCCGAGAGCTAATATTTTAGATACTTCCTATTTAAGCTGTCTTGCCAAGGAATGTGCTTATTCTGTTAATGCAGCTTCAGTGAACACAGAGCCAAACATCTGCAGCTTTAAGAGACTTTGTAGTTTTCCCTTGGAGAAGGGAAGGAGAGTCTCGTAATTGGATTAATATAATTTCTACTGTGTTTTTTTTTTTTTTTTTCCAATATAATTTTAAATGTTTTATACTGGCTTTCAGGAGACATTATACATTGTACAGGAAGCATAAGAAAACTGCACAGAAAGTTATTGGACATTATTGTTTTCGATCTGTACCTCAAAAGACTGGCTTTTTTTTTTTCCAGCTCCAATGCTTCCAGACCTGTCTTTGGAAAAGTCTCAGATGCTTTTGTGTGGTGCAATGGTCACACCCAGTGGCCACTTGGGTTAATCACATATGTGTATTCCCTACGGATATCTGAGGCAGATTTTTCCAGGAATTGCCTCTTGTATACTGTGACAGCTTGGAATCTAGCTAGATAGCAGGAAAGCCACATATGTCCAACTGCACCTTATGTTTCACTCCCCAAAGTCCCTGACTGATCAAAAAGGAGGTCTAGATCACTGAAGAAATTAATAGAAAAAAGGCAATCAAAACCCCCATGGAGCCTGACTTTCTTAAAATTAGGACCTTTGACTATAATAGGATTTTTTTTTAAAAGAATCACTCAAGGACAGGCTGAAACAAAAAAAGAAAACCCTGCTTAGCTGAAATTCAGCCTCTTTTTAACTGTGGATAGCYTGCAACATTTGAACACACACCTGCTTCTTCTTTTTTGGCATTTTCAAGGTAATTTGAAAACRAAACAAAACATGTTCTAGAAATGAAAAATGTACGGAAGCACATCAGATAAATCAAAAGAGTTGCATACACATAACCCCCCTGCTCTTTCCTCCCTGACTAACTGTAGCATCCTCTATTAGCATCACAATGATACTAATGTTTTCTTTCTCTCGATGTAACCATTTTGTCAAGGTCTCTGTTTGCAATTAGTGTCACCAAATGACACATGGGTGGGAATATTGCAAGCATGTTCCAACGGAGGTAGAATTGTGGACTCTGATTTTGGGGTGGAGGATGGGATAGCTAAGGTTCAATAGGGAAAGGGATGGAYGGCTTTGCATACAAAGCCTGCTTTAATATCCCCAAGGACGCAGACCTTAGTTTCCTYCCCTACATCAAATAGGTAAAGTGGTCCCCTCGAAAGCCCTGGAAGGAATGGTAGGGTGCATTTGTAAAGAGTGCCAACCCACTTAACTATAAAATAGGAGCTAAATCTGCATTACCTAACTTCACCTTTCTTCCCCTAAATGTTTTAAAGCATTGCCTCAAAAGTACAGACAAGTGGGTTCTTATTTTAATGTTTTTTTTTTGCCAATTCCCTCATCCTCTTTGGAACTTACAATACCCAAACTCTTCTCTTCTTCTATCTATCTGCTTTTAACCAGTATCTGCTACTCAGCTCTACTTGCATTTTTGCTCCTGGGAGCTGGAGAATTTACTTCGTTCTGATATAAAAGTCTCTGTTCCAATTTCATCACTGTTGACTGTGTGATGGGTGCTGGCACCTTTGGGAGCTGAACTTTTTTTTTTCTGTTGAGAAGCTCCTATACATTTCCTAGTAATGATACAGACTTTGGATATAGAAATTGGATGTACTGGCAGTAGTCTTGCTTTGTTCAGTTATTTTTCAGAGAGCTTTTGCATGTAGCCCACAGCCTTCCGGACTTCCACAGGTCTCGTGTGAGACTAAGTAGAAAAGAGTCATTCAGCACAGGATTTTTTTAAAGAACCTTGAATTCCTTTTGCTTGGTGAAGTTTTCTTTTGTGCTTAGTTCACTGAGAAAATTCGRAAAGGTGACTCTGGGGAGATGCAGAGAGTGGCTCCAGCAATTCTCATTTCAACCAAGACAGTCCATCTGCAGTCAACATACAATGAATCTTGGGCTCTCTACAGTGACTTGGGAGGTGTTATATCAAGAATCTCCCCCAAAATCTTAGGTTATGAAATCTAAGATTTCATAGCTGTTTCTGCGCTGCCTTTTTTGGACCCCACAGCCTAGAGGTATTCTGTGCAGAAGTTCATGCTTAACTTGCTTTCTATTTTTGCTTTGCAGGTCACAATTAAGTGGAAACTTCCACACTGGATCAAACTTGACAAAAGGAACAGTTATACTTTAAGAAAAAAGTTGGCCTACTTTTTGTCTCAGTTCTCTTGTTGCTTTTTTGAAGATGTAGGTGATCTCAAGGGACACTGTCAGGTGATCTTAGCTCTCAAATTCAGATTATATTCAAGAGTAAACAACAGATTTTAGGAAAAAAAAAACCTCTAAATTTAGGAAAAGATATTATGRCTTGATAAAAATAAGAAAATATAAGTGGAAATACTTAAGATGTTAATCTTTTCTTCTGCTGCAAAGTAATGTTGGTGTACAAGAAACACACAGGAATACTGGGTGTAAACAAAATGAAACCATCAATTCTAGCTCACTGACCAAGCTGAAGGAAATTAAAAAAGCGCTTCTGCATTGCTACGCTATTTATGTAGCACCATCTAAAGCTCCAGCTGATTTACAGAGTTAGATAGCTRCATGAAGTGTCAGGTACTTATTTAATCATTAATAAGCAATGGTGAAAAGTAAACTGAGATAGAAGTGATAATTTGAAGTAGGAGTAAATGATAAACAACAATAAATATAAAACATGCCTATATGTGTTGCTCTGCTTTATGTTTCCCAGGTATGTACAGCATAATGCTTTGAAGGTGACTGACCCACTCTTCTTGCAAATGCAAGAACAAATTTAGTGGAGAATTATCCATTTACCTAAGGCACTGCACTTTGTGGTGGAAGCAAAACAYGGAGTTCAGCAGGACTGCAGGTGTTTCACACACGACAAGGTCTAGCAGATAAAAAATGATGGACACCCAGCACTTCAGCTGCTGTCAGAGGAACATGTGTGCTATCTGTGCTATAAATCTGGGGCCAAGCCATGGAGCTCTATGTGTCTCTACTTCTCGTCTCCTTTCCCTGTGCATACCCTGAAATAAATCTTCCATCTAGAGAGAAAACGCTAGGCCACAAGCTAATAAAAATGGAGTCCTACAGCAAACAGTATTTGTTGCTTGTTTCTTCAGGATTGAGTGTAAGCACAAGGAGTTATTGTCCGTGAAGAGATCCTCCAGCACAGACTTTTGCATGTGTTGTGACAGGATCTGTGCTGTTATGGTCTGTGAAGCTGAAGGTCCACCAATAATGAGAGTGTACTCCTGCTGCCGAGAGCAGAGCCATCATGATTGCAGAGGGATTAAACTCCTGTCAGGTCGGAATCTGAGATGACGTCCGTGGGAGCTTTCTGAAGCATGCCCTTCGATCCACGCTTCAGGGTCTGTCGAGGGTTCACTGAGGTGTGCCGAGGCTTGATGCACTCTAGTGCCTCCTGAAGCAGCTATGCCATCACAGAGGAAGAACCACTGCAATGCTATTAAATATCTCCTCCTGAAACAGTACTGCCATCCAATCTCTGGAATTATACGGAGTGCAAAGGATGCAGCACAGAGGTTGTACTGGAGATAAGAGGAGAAGAGCTTTGTAYGAGCATTGAGTCTCTAACTTAAATGCCACTAGAAAAGTCTGGGCAATTTACTTTATTCCCATCAGTAACTCAGACCAGGCTCATMATTTTTCATGCTATGAGCCTGACAGTGCAACATGGGCGTAGCAATGTCAAGTGTGTCATAATGCACAAGCACAATTGCATAAAACCATAAAATGGCAACTTCCTGAACTCCTCCAGTTTTATCTCCTTCAAAATAATAATAAACAAACATTGCACTTACTGCGTGCAGAACCTTCATCTGATGAACTGAATTAAACAAAACCAAACAATCTCCCTCCCTGCAAAYGGTAATTAAGCCACATGGATGCCCCTTTGTTGTTTGTTACACAGCAGCTTCTCTTACTTGAATCGAGTTTGTTCCTATCACTTTGAATGCAAAAAGTAGTTGATCATTTTATCCATGTGACTACAAGGGTGACTGTCACAGCTTGCAAAGCATATGGTAGTTCTTGCAGTATCAATAATAATCTCTAAGTAATRCAACTTTGGGTTGTAGTCATCTTTTATTATCACTCCAGTCTTCCAGTCAGTTCTTCTTGTCTCTTTCTTTTAGAATTTTTGTCTTTCATTATTAAATGAAACTTTCTATACCCAGTGATTACATTATCAAGGATTACCTGCTGAAAGGGATCAAAACTGATCAAAATAAAAGCTGTGTTATTTTGAATAAATTTTACATAGTTTGAAGGGCTTGATCAAATTAATTAGAAGATGAAATTAAACAATAAGCAAGTAATGTAGTAGGCATTTTGCAGATGAGTACGCTGAAATTTAAAGACGATAAAGAGACTTGTCACAGGTCTGTAATAAGAACTGAAACAGAACTAGGATTTTCTCCTTAAAGACTAAGTGAATCTTTTTTAGGTTCCAACTGGAGTGAAGCTTATAAAGTGTTTATTTAAAATCTGTGGATGGGAATGAATAACTTTTTGGTTGTCATTTTAAAATCAAATTCTATTAAATAAGGAATAAAATCTACTGTAACTATAGCAGGTAATTTTTCTTTAGACATATGAAAATATTCAGTTCCCGCATGGAAGTGAATTCAATATTCACTGTATCCTGAGCATCCCTTACAATTTCTGTAAGATCTATTTAAATCATTCTTTCTTCTAAATGAGATGCCTTGCACACTCTCTGGCTGTTCTGGGATATTGATAACATCTGTTTACTAATCTGAGAGCAACATCCAGTGGCTCCAGAGAATGTGACTGATTTGAATGGCTGTCATGTTAATCAGATGCCAAAGTGAGTGACTGGTCAGCTAATGAAAATAATATGGGCTCACAGGCAAAACGAAATGGGATGGCAGCAAATGTGGGAAGCTGGTTACTCACAATGCATGTTATTCAGGGAGTGAAACAGTGAACCTGAAGGTAGGGAAATGATTGGAATATATTTGTATTTTTGTCCAGCGACTCAGAAGCTGGGTCTCTGAGTCTCTGAATGATCTGCTTGAATTGCGTAAGGAATGGGCAGAGCGTGGCCCTGTTAAATTAGTGAAGCCCTTTTCATTTTGTTGCCTGGACCAGTGAGTTTCATGCATACATCTTAGTTATAGCCTATGCAGACCTTGAATTCTGCTGCCTCGTCTAGGCTATATTCAGAACACTTTCATCATTAGAAAAGAAGATTAAAATATTTACCATTGCTATCAACCATGGTGGGAACAAGAGATCTGAAGTATAACCACCTGGTATACAGCCCTTCCACCAGCACTTGCAAATAAGCATGTGGCCTGTGACACGCCTGAGTGTAGCCTATGCTGAGAAAACAGTGTCAGACTTTTGCCAACTATCCAAGGTCCCCTGGTCAGTTTGGTTTTTTTTTTGGAATGGGGTCTGTCTGTGGGATCTGGCCAGGATTGTCTTAGTGAGCATATCCTCAGTTCTCATGTTCTTTTTCCATGCCAGTCTCCTTGGAAAGGATAAGGAGGAAAGCAGTTGGAACAGGATAATATCCTTGCTGATTYCCTGTTTTTGGAGCTCCAGTCCAGAGCAGAGTGGCCCATGTACCTTGGAGACAGTGACCAGAGCATGAGCAGATCTGTGACTGACCAAGATGTGTGACTGATTCAGCTGGAGTTTTCCCAGGGAAATTTGGTCCTCTGGTGTTCCCTCCAGCATGTCTGGTGTTGGAGAGACTCGCTCTCAACTTTCTGAGGCAGTTTTAGCACAATGTGATGGCACAGTGGATATTTTGGAAAGGAAATTATACATACTTCTTAGGATTGATGAGAATAAATTTTTCTGCCAAATTGCATCACTGATCCAGGAGGGATCAGGAGGGAGTCCACACTTCCCTTTGCAGAGGATGGACACTGAGCTTTTATCTGAGCATGATCTTCTAGGCTACTGGGAGAGTAAAACTGCATTTTTGGCCAAAATAATTTTTAAAGAAGCTGTCTGCTTTGTGCCTGGATTTTGTGTGGGGACAAAAGGAAGAGGGAAGGCATAATGTGCTTCATTAGTGATCTTCCCTCAGAATTAGACTTACTTCACTTAGGTATCTTAAAGTGAAGCTTGCTCAGATCTGAAAAAAAGTAACTTTTAGCTCCTCTCATAGTCAACAGAGAGAAATTAGAGGGTGTTTTCTCTCCTTCAGATGAGGCATTTCATCTCATTGACAAGAATAAAATGTATGCAAAAAAAAAGATAGTTGAAAAAAAAGTGAGGTTACCATCTTCTTGCCCTTTTCTATAAAGACTGGAGTGGCTCAGGTTTAAATAACTAATTTTTAAGCACAAAAAATAGATGAAATGGATCCCAGATACATGGACAAGTGTAGGTTTGCCCAGATGTATTATTCTGTGAGGTGCAACAGAAGGCCTCGTTTTGATAGAATAATCTTTCCTGATCTGTATTTATTTTTGCTGATGAGGGCTTGGTCCATAGTCCGAAGGATATATCGTCATTGTTGGTACGTGAGTTGGGACATAGATCAATAAAGTGTGCAAGCTTGTAAATGCTGGTTGGTTTCAGTGGAAAATAAGTTCTGTGAGTCTGAGTCCAACTGTCATATTGTCATGAATCCAGCTCTTGGTCATTTCATTTTTCCTTCAGCAATATCAATATCAGCAAAGTGCAATTTTTAAACCTAAATCGAGTCTGAAAATCTTCCTCATGTAGCTGAGGAAAATAAAAAATGAACTCACCGAGCCTCATAATATTTGCCTATCTAGAAAAGACACATTTCTTCATCCAACTTTTCAAATAAGTGCTAAGAAAAGATACCCATCTCTTCTTTTTCTCCCCCCTCCTATTGTTCACTCGTGAATATGTAACACAGCATAACATTCTCAAACTATAATCTGCTCAACATTATCTAATTGCATCTGTCATTTTACTCTGCAATAAAATACTTCTGGGGAAAAAGAAATATGGAACTAAGCACTTGAACTACTTTTTTTTTTTAAAAAAAAAAATTGCTTCTGTTTTTAAACATGTAGCAATGACATTTACCTGCTCAAATTTAAAACGCAAATACAATCTGCATGTTATCAAGGTTCATATGCTACAATATATTTATGCTTGGCTCAAGAGATTCTTAGGGCAGAGATACTTTCGCGTGAAAACTAAGCTAGGGTCTATATCTCTTTTTTGATATATGCTATGCCAGTCTATGGATTGCCTGTTTTGTATTGTTTAATTATTGTTCCACTGAATGTGCTAATTGCACTTTGGCTGTATAACTTGCAGATGGGAGAAATGCCAACATGTTCACTAACTAACATCTTTGTGCTGCCCATGCCAGATTCCCAGAAAATACATCCAAGATGGTTATTGATCCTTTTTTTTTTTTTTGTCTTGTGCTTTTACAGCTTAATCCCCCTCTTCATTCTTTCTCCTTCTTCTTGTTTCTCAAGTTAATATTCAGTGAAAGAGATTTCCTTCAGCAGATCCAGGGCCAGGAGATTTTCGGYTTCCTGCTGCCTTCTGCGTCACCTGCAGTCTCTACTTGCACCTGCCTCAGCTCTGTCCTTTTCCCGTTGTGTATCTTCTTACTTCTGTATTTGAACAAGGATCAGAAAAGTCTCTTACTGCTCGACAGTTGGCATTCTCAAGCTGCGCAGAAAGTATCAGACATGAAGTCATCATTCCTTCAAAAACCATGGGGGCCTCTACACAGACTCGTCTCCTAAAATTCAAGTAGATAGGCAGTCTTGCCCTGTATGTGCTTACATGTAAAGCAAACAGTGCAGATTAATTGCTTTAGACAGCTAAACAAATATTTATTTCCCCATCATAGTCTTCAAAACTATCTGTCACTGTTTCACTACCCAACAATGCCTGGTAGTGACAAGTTGGTTCTTTTCAATAGAGCTGTTTTTTAATGAGTGTTTTCTACTAGGAGATTTAATCCAATGCTTCTTTTGGGGCAAGCCCTGGCCTACACCACTACAAACTCTGCCTGATTAACAAAAGGCTTCATTTTTAAACTGATCTAGCTTACCTGATGCTGTTTGCTTCTTATAGTTTAACTTGGGTATGTTTCTAAGTCAGTATTTCAAGTTAGTTTCCAGCCCTCTTATAAACTTCTAGACACCTAAACCAAACAAGAATTGTCCTTCCTCCTGCTTTTAGGTGGCATTGAGCACCCGTTAAATATACTAATTTAATATACCTTTGTTGCGAGGGTGTAAGACTTAGGGAATGCATGTAACAATTTGGACTGAGATTCATCTGGCCCAAAATTAAATTTAGAAACTKTCCTCTAGAAACCATGCAGTTCTGCTGCGGCATGGGCCTCGAGTGTTGYACTCAAGGGCTATGAAGGAGATGTCAAACACCTGAAGGGGAAGTGCCATGGTCAGAGGGGGCAGACATCTTGTAGCGAGAGAAACAAGGTGGATGAAAAATAAAAAGATATCCAACTGGGATTTTTGTTTAGGGTCAATGATAAAATCAGGCTGCAACGGGCYACTGTGGCCTGTCTCTCATCTCTGTATGGGAATGGAAGTGATGTGCAAGATAAATGGATTTCTAAAGTCTTTGTCAAGAAACCACTAGCTTCACTTTACGTGTGGTAAAGTGCTGTTTGGGTCTGGCCTGGAATTCCATCCTGGTGTTGTGATTTTCTGTAGAATTTATATCAACAAATTGGAATTGTATTCCACAAAATGGAGGCATAGCCTGTGACATTCATGGGCCCATGTTCTGTGATATTGTTTCCATATAGCTTCAAGATGTGGAAGTGAAGATGCTATTCACTTTGGAAAAACTTACCTAGCAGAAACCCTGTTCAGTTCACTTCYAGCTCACCAGGTCATAGGCAAAGTGCATAAAATGTCTTGTGCATTTTGCAGTGTCTCTGATTAACTTGCTTCAGGATCCAACAGGCAGTCAGTTGTCTCTTACCACATGCTAGGATGCTCATACATATTTTAGAGGAAAGTGGTGACACTACCAGCACACAACAGGATTTTTCTACCCCAGATACTACATAAATTTGACCCTGCAGCTAAATTTTGCAATGTTTTTTTTTCGTTCAGGAGGCTGACTTCTGAATCAGGGACTACTAGTCCTAGAGCATGGTGTTAGGTAGTGTACTCCTGCTCTTGTCTCCATGGTGTGTGGAGAYGGCACACATGGAGAGGAATGTGTTGTTTCCAAGTTTTCCTAACCTGCACTTACCTTCTTGAGCACTTTCTCTTCATAGTTCTTCCCTGTTCCTTTGGCCTATTGGTTAAACGATCTTAAACTTCCAGCTATGTGTAGTGTCCCTAGCTGTATCTCCTAAGTTCTATCTTTATCTCCCTCCAGCACTTAATTTGTTCTTCTGACACAGTAAACAGCTTTGTCTCAGTGTTTCTACAGGAAACCTACATTTCAAAAAAATAAATAGACAAATTCTCCTTTCTGTTGTTAGCTAGCAGGAAAAGTGTAATGGAAGAGGTGTCTTTACATGCTAGAAATGTTTGGTTAGTGCAGTCATATCTTGCCATGTAGATGGTGAAAACAGAATTAACAATRGAAAATGAATCACAAAGAGTTCCAGATAGCCAGACTTTATGATACAGATGCATGAGTGACAATACAAACGTGTTTCTGTGTCTGGTCATCCAAATGCAACAGCCTGGTAAGTAAAGATGCCTTAGAGGACTTTGGAGTTTTGTGTGAGGAGAAAGAAGTAGATGAAATGACTGACCACCAAACACTACACCTCTGAAACAGTGCTATACATTTGTYTTAGTTAGAATCACACCCCTGAAGACCCAAAAGATGTCAGACTTTTAAAACTGTGGTAAGAAAATTGTTGATTTGGTATGCGGTAATTAAGCAGCAGCTGGTAGTCTCTGCAGTTTTAGAGGATTAATAAAAATGAAGCTTTGATGACTTTGAAATTTTGGGCTGCAATCAAAAAACTTAGACTAAAGAAAAATTGTTTAGGATAATTTATGGTGAACACGACAGTGAACTTCTGTCTTTGTTATGAGGTCATGTGAAGAATGTGGCTACAAACCATGAAGAACAGAGAGCATAAACTATTTTTCAGTAGATAACGTGCCACTCTTTTTACTTGTGTGCATCCTTTCAAATACTTTCCAATACCTTTGAATCAGCAGTAGGGATCTGATCTAGTGCTGGCAATAGTTCTGCTTTCAGAAGAGATTCAGCTTGATGACCTTCAGAGATGCCTTCCAGCCAACATCTCTATAAACTCTGTAAACTATATAAAGCACTCAATATTTAATGAACTGGGTTCTAGGTCACTGAAAGTATTAAAAGACTAGCCTRTACTTGTCAGTGAAACAAAGCTTTTTCTAGGACTTGGATAAAACTGAGCTGCTGAGCCTTTTGCAAGGCTTATTTTGTAAAAATTTCCTCATACACATTAGTAGGAGAAGGAGATGCTGGCCCATTTGAAAGCTGTTTACAAATGGCTTGGGCAAACATATTGCAGCTCTTGTTACTAGGAATTGCAACCATTTATGCAGTAGTGCTCAAGACACCTCCTACTTCTGACAGAGGGACTTGCTCATAWAGGGAGAGAGGGACATTTTTTCTCTCTCTGCTCTCTCACAATAATCCCTGCCTTCCTAGAGGCAGGCTTGAGTCATATGATGAAGGGACAGAGATGGAACATGGAGGCAGCRAGCATGAGGAACACACAGACCTGCTAGGGAGGGTGGGAGGCTGGCATGAGAAAATGGGAGGAGGAAGGTCTTACAGAACCAGTGCCTGGGGGCTGCTGGAAAGGGTAAATAAGGAGAATCTGAGAGGATGATGGTGCACTCTTCTCCTCTCTCAGTGATGAGGGAGAGCATTTGCTGTGGGTTTAAGGTATGTATGTGCTGATGGGTTGAGGAACTATGCAGACCCATGGAACCAAGAGTGGAGATGGGAGGATGTGTGGAGAAGTAGAGAGAGATGGAAGAGGAACAAGCAGAGGGCTTGTTGCATTTTTTATAGCGAACACCATCTTATGCACTCAAACCTCTAGAAGTAGCGAAGGGTGTAGTCCCCAAAGAGTGTAGTCCCCAAAGGGTGTAGTCCCCAAAGGGTGTAGTCCTCAGGATGGTCCATGAAAAGCAGGATGAGAGTGTGTTGCAGTGTCAGCTTCCCTGACATTACAGAAGGGGAAGAACCAGGTGAGGCATTCAGAAGAAAGGGCAGAATTCTCTCGTCAGTCCCTTTCCCCATTCTTAATGTTTAGTTGTGTCTTCAGCTACTTGATGGAGAATTTAATATATTCACTTTACATGTGTCAAAGTAACCTCATCTCTGATTGAACTCTACCAAATTTAGATCATTATTAGAAAATTGCCTTATAAATAATCTTGAAAAGATACTCACTTTCCATGTTTAAGTACAAAGCATCCTGMTTCTATGCTGCTGTATGTTTTCTCGAAGTGCAAACACAGGCAGCAAGCACATTATTGTTAAACTAATTAAAGTTTAAAGGGAGACCTTTATACACACTAGTCTAGCTAATTTGTTGTCACAGGATCATAATTCATTAAATATATTTTCTATTGTTAGTTACATTGATAATAAGCAAAACRGAGCATATGGAATGTGTCAGCTGATGAGTCAAGATGGAAGGAAACATCTTTGCTGAGTCTTTAAGTAGTGCCTTCTACTGGGAGTTTTCTTCTTGGATAAATGTCTGGAAGGTTGCAGTCTAAATAAATATGATGGTTTCTGCCTGCAGAGAGACCCTCCTGGGCTGCAATGCAGTACTTCCCTTCCATTTTACATAACCACAACAACCCAACRTTAAATCAGCTGCTGCCTAGTGGAAATTCAGACCTCCATGCAGGAGACCAAACTCAGAGACTCAAAGTATTCCATCAGATGTCCGGGGAAAGAGTAATGTAACTTGCACCAGTTTGATTTAAAATAGGTCTGTGTAATGATTCACCTCAGGATAACATAGCCGTTTTCATTTCTACCTATCTGCCCTATTCCTCTTCCATGGATGGCTCAGCTGCTTTGATGGCAGCAGCTGAACACCTGCACATTGCASTGTAGTATCTAGGGGAAAACCCAAACTGTTAACTAGAGCTGTGCTGCTCTAGTTCTGATGCCACTTCATGCCACCTGTGCATTGGGAGCAGCAATGAAGAAAGAGCAGAGCAGGCAGCTAAGGAGGGAGCTTTGATGCAACAGCAGGGTAAGATGTCCTAACAGGTGAGTCAGAGTTTTCAGACCACTGTGGCATAACTGAACACTAAACCMAATTCTGCTGGACTTGGAGTTGTTGGTTATGTCAGCCTGCAGCACAGTGGGAAATGCTGGATGGTGTACCTGCTACTTCTGCRGGGTGCTAATGGGGGCCTCTGCCCTGGAAAATGATCACCCTGTGAGTACAGATGCTTGAGCCTGACTTTTATTCCCACACACACTCAAGCCATCAATGAAAAAAAAAAGCTGTCTCCTGGGTGCTGTGTGCCAGTACTTCTGAGAGTCCTAGAATGGCGTGGGTTTGGACTCAGCTGCTTGCCTAAAGCTTTCTTGTGTTTGTTGCATTTTTGGCTAGCATATTGCCATCTTCTTGGCATGAACTGGGTCTAGATTCCTTCACAGATTCGTATTCCTGAATTTGAACTTCTGTCTGTAGCAAAAGGGGTGTTTTCTGAATTCAAATGCTCCTGGTTGTAGCTGGGAGAGGCTTACAACTTCCCTGTAACTTAGGCTGCATGAACCTAATTACACTCTCCTGGGCATTTGCCTGATAAGGAAAGTCTCCCTGAGTCATCATTTCAGCACATGTAGCTGCCTATCTCACCTCCTTTCCTTATCACAGTAAAACAAGTGGTTCCATGATTGTGGAGCTAATCAAGACTCGTGTCCTTGTGGGGTTTCTGTTCAACACCTTGTACTCACTCTTTGCAACAGCCCTAGCTTTATTTCCCAGTGTGCGTTTTGCCACTGGAACTGTAATCAGTGTTGCAGGTCCTCCCAGCATCTCCTGAATGCCCTTTGCCTTCTCTCATCCAACAATCTTGCCCTTGCAGTCACTGCAATACTTCCTTTTCTGTCTCCTGCCCATCAGCTGCTTCTGGGACATGCAGGATTGAACAGCTCCTGTGCCTGGACTATGTCAGAGGGATTTCCCACTCCCTGGAGGCTGCTGCCAGACTGCTCAACAGGACGAACAGCAGCCAACCACCGCCTGCTTTCCCACCAGCAGGAACACTGACAGGGCAGGCTTTGTTTACCCAACTTCTGAATTTCCCCRAAGTTGTAAGAATTTAATATATCTGTGTTGCAATCCCATAGTCAAACTTGGCTGGAATCAGTCACCTGCTTTTATGTTGCTTGTGGAAAAATGGGCAGATAGACAGCATGGTAGTTTAAAGCAAGACTCTCTAGGGGTTGGACCGTGCAAGAATATCACTTGTTTCTCCTACTGGTATGTTGTATATCCTACTAGCATTTTGTAAGTGTTCATAAATCCTGATTGTGCGGCGAAGGACTCAGTGCTGTATTCCTGCATTGTCCAAAGATTTGTATTTTTTCTCCTACTTCTTCTCTCCCTGGTGTTTTCCTACTACATATATCTGCTATTTTTTTGCTAAAATGAGCTTGGYCAAATCACGTCTTCCCATTCAGCAATTACTTTCTGAAGATAAAATAAATAAAATAATTTATAAGGCCACCAAATACAGCCTTATTTAGTCAGTCTGAACTATATTTTCTCTAGTGTATTTTAACTGAGACTAGACATTGGCCTTGATATCTGTCGTAGCTGTTGGCATTTTGTGCTAAACAGAAGACCAGTAAGTAGTAGGAGAAAGAAGGCAATGACTCAATTGTGTTGCAGGTTTTTTCAAAAGTACAGTTAGAAATGCAACATGCTTTTTTAATTTTTTTTTAATTATCCAAAATTCGAGGTTATAAAAGTTAGAACTGAAATGATAACTCTTTCTTTAAGAATCCAGAGAGCATGCTACGAGAGCTGAAAGTTGTCAGTAAAATACAACCATTGTTTTTGACTGAAAAATGTAAGAGGTATACTAAAGAGAATGTCTGATTCCTGATGCTGAGAGCACTGTCAYGTATGAGGATGATGGATGTGATTAGCCCTGTCAAATACAGACAGTGGTTAATGCTTTCTTTAATTAGCATTGCAACATTAACATGAGCTGTGTCTTGTAGCAGGAGAGRAGCACAAGATGGCCAAAAAGGGACTGTAAAACGTGTCTAGCACCAAAAGAACCATCCCTCTGCTTTTAAGATASTTGGGAGGTAAAATACCAAGGCAGTCAGCTGTGGCTGGTGTGGTGCGTGGATCCTAATAAAATGAGGGAAAGGAGGAAAGTAGTTGTTCAGCCTTCCCATAGGTTAGGAACAATAGTAAGCCTGGGACAATGAAAGGATATTCTAAGTCATGTTGGTAAACTAGATACCTCCCTGGTATCTATTTTATCTACCTATTAGATACCTCAAGTCGTAGGTACAGTAAGGAGGGTTGGATTTTAGCAAGAAACAGTGATGTATTTAAATTGTTAGCAGGTTATACTCCAAGTTCCACTGCCTCCATCTTTCTTTTGGCCGAGTTAAGTTTATGAGCTCAGCTGGCTTGAGCCCCTTGTTGCAGTTGTTGTCTCAGCAGATCCTTCTGTGGTCCCACGGGCCACCGTGATGCTAAGGGCAGAGGCAGCCCGTGGGGCTGGCCCGGCTCTGGCAGCAGTGTGCGAGGTGGCTCTGAGCTGCGAACGCCGCACACTGCCCTACTACTGTCAGAAAGATTTCGTCTGAGACCTGCAGTCTGCCGCTGCCTAAGACCCAGCGTCGTCTTCTGGGCATGCAGCATGCACCTGTCCTATCTCGTGCTTCCTGGTTTAGAGCCACAGGGTAACTCACAGGGAGCATGGTTTGCAGGGAGCTACATGGAGCGACACACACTCCGCCCCTGCCACCCTCTCTGCACTGCTTGCTTTTTGAATAGAACTGGTGTGAAATGTTACTTAAAGGATTTTGCGTGATGTTTAGAGGCAAGGAAACACAGTTTGAGCGCAAAGCTGAAACAACATAAAAATGTAACTGAAATTTAACTTGCTTTCATTTCAGAATTTGCTACTGAAAAAATGAAAAGTAATTAACTTATATTTTCCCAYGAAAAAATGTTTTCTGACAACCCCCTCCTTCTTTGGAGAAAATGATTTTTCACTCAACTTTTTTGACTGTGTGAAATTTGAAAATAAAAAGCAAAATGTATGGACTTACAGTTTATTATTTACTGCCCGGTAATATATACTTCAAATGAAAAGTGAAAGCAACCTGCAGMGTGTGGAGTGAAGGCATGGAAGGAAAAACAAAGGAGCTGACAGGAGTGAGYTGAAGAATAATTTGTCATTTACCAATGTAAACTGACAGGTTTGCTCTGCATCTAAATCCTTTACTATCTTCATATCTACCCATAGCTTTTCAATCGGAATGTTGCATACCAGTACTTCAAAATTACTGATCTACCTATTTTTGAATATTTTTAGCTARAAATGGTTGTTCCTGGAACATGTGAGAAACTTGGAAGGTCACAGGGTGATTTCATTGTCCCTGCCGAGTCATGGTATGGTTACAGAGTTGTACAAATTYACTTCAATAAGGTTGTGCCTCACTATAGAGGAKAAATCAAAGGAAAGGAAAAAGCAACATTTGTTCATTTATTAAAGAAAGTGCTCCTTCAGYCAACAAAATACTTCTTTATCTTTTRCAATTTTACTACAGTTAAAAAGACTGTTAYTTATCTCAATATTAACATGAATTTTTATTAAGTGATTATGCATATAAGAATCACTACTTCTTCATGTAGGTGTTTTTGTGTTGTTTCCTTTTCATCGTAGGTTTGGCTTGGAATAAAAGAACAAAGCTCTTTTTAGCTTGTTGTGCCCCAAACTACAGTCTTCTATATTGCCAGGACTAAAAGGACAACCCCCACACAGTATAAACTCAGAAGCAGAAGATAAAATGCACTCCAGCTAGCTGTGACTTCTCAGAAATTCCGAGCAGTCCAGCAGAATCTCCAGGCAACTATTTCATTAAAAGAGAAAACCCTGAAGCTGCTTCTGCATTTAAGGCTGAAATGTCACATCTCTTGTTAGTTGATTAGCAGCCAGAGAAAGACATAGGGTGATATTTTTTCCTTTCAAGTTTTTCCGTATAATATTTGCTCACCTACATTTCTAAGCTCTCACATAGATTTCATTAGTCAGTATCTCAGAGCATAATGTGGCATAAGAAACAGAAGGAGGAGAAGGAGACAAAGTAGCAAAGGGTAATACCGAACTGGAAACTCAAAAACAGCTCAAGCTCTCAGAAATTCATCACACAAGAAGTAGCCTAAAAAAAGACATACATTTGTGATGACATGTGCAAGAGAAAAGGGAACGAAATGTTGCTATGTTTTTAATACGACAGACTGTGAGAGTCAAGGTTGGTGTTATAACCTACAGTCGTTTAGGAAGGCCAAGAAGCTGAATAAGGTTAARCCCTAGGAATCATGAGGCTTTTGAGAGATCAATGGCATGTAAATCCRTATAAAAAGAGTGATACTTTTGAAGTGTTCACAGCAGAGGTGCACCTGAATCAAAAAGGCCTTTTGGAGGCTTGTATTATCCTTAAATTGAAGCAAGACTGAAATGGGTGTCACAGACCCAAACTAGAAGAGCTCAACACAAAGCTGGGAAAWAAACCAATGGATTTTGCCCCAGCACAGACTTCAGCTTGCAAAAAAAAAGCGTGTTTGCTTTTCCTATCATGGATCCATAGGAACATATACAGTTGGAAAGAAAAATAAAAGCACTGAGACAGCATCTTGAAAATTATGATGGAATGAGTTTGTGAAAATTCACACAACTGTGAATGATGTGAAAGAAAACACAAATTTATGCAGCATTTTTGTTTTAAARCAGACCTGCTATATTTTCATATATTTTTGGAAAAGATAGCTTATACCTAAAAACATACACATATCTTAAAAACAGGGAAGAGTAGGGAAGAATTTCAGGGATATATACAAGTGAGAGCTATATTTTAAGATAGGAACATTATCTTGATCAGAAATTGAGCCTTTATTACTCCTAAACCATAGAGATCTAAAATGCTTAAATTGGACAAGGAAGGCACTATCCAAAGCCTCAAGGAAGTGTTTGAAAATGTTAGCTGTGCTGAGCAGATAAATATAGCTTCCATTCTAAAATGAGGAAATTGTGCTTTTTCACTGCAGGTTTGATGTAAACAAAAGCTCTAGCAGACAAACTTTGTAATTGCTGTCAGCAATGCAGTACCTCCTCTAGCGCTGCAAACATGTCAGGCCTAATGGCTGCAGAGGGATTTAATGCTGTGGAAGGAAAGGAGCTCGTAAGCCTGGAGATMATTTTCCAGATGTTTTTAATGTTGTCAGAGAAAGCCAATGAAAACACAAAGCAGAGTGATTGAATCAGTTGTTCTGTCATACATGTTCCTAGAAATCTCTCTCTGGAGCTGAAACAAAAACTTGGAAAACTTTGTTTGGCTAAGTTAGGTACAACGGAAACAATTGGAGATCCTCCAGAATTAGTTTATTCTTTAATAACTTTAAAAAGGAAAGATGAGTACTTCCCTGTGGCTGCRATTCTGAGGAACTAACAAAGTGTGTAAAGAAGGAAAAAAATCCATACCCAGGAACTGATGACTGGAGACCGCTGGATGGTTCAGCTATGTTCTGACTGGAACACGTTCATTTCCATATGGAAAAAAAAAGGGCTCACATTTATATAATTTTAGTTTTCCCCCCTTTAAYAGATTATTTGGATCATGCTTTTCTCAGTCTGAATTGTTTCTCGCAATTATAAAACAYGTGACCTGAAACTACAGAAGGCTCAAAATGGAAAGGCAAATCATAGAAAAACTTTGTAATGAGAGACGCTGATAAGCTCCATCAAGAGATTCAAATTAGGGGTTTAAGACTCRGAAGACAAAGATGTGGCTTCAAGGTTAAAGAAATAATGAATTTGTGTGTGKGGAGATTTAGAGAGGATAGAGATAGATCTGATTACAGATATGTCCCCAAATATACATAAAGAAGGCATACAGAAACTTAAAGAAAAGGCAAATTTTGTTGGAGAGTTTATATTCAAATAGTTCTAAACCATTTAAACTGCTATGTGAAGGTCTTTAGTGCTTAAAAATGCATAATGGGCATGGATTGGTAGTCACAACAGGGACTTTCTGAATCTCAAATAGTAGATAAAGAGGGAACCTGTCCTCTGAGCGTATGRTAATAAGCACCAAACAAAGCTGGCAGTTGATGCTTCTAAGCAAGGCCTTGGGGCAACACTTTTAACAAGGAATGGTGATCACTGGAGACCTATGGCATATGCTTCTGGAGACCTAACTGAAGCAGCGTGTCAGCATGCACAAGAGGAATTGGAGGCTCTGTCTTTAGTTTATGCATGCAAAAATTGTTCACTGTTTTTGTATGGAACAGCAGCGCTAGCAGGAGCTGATCACAAGCTATTAGTGGCAATTGCTAAAAAGAGGTTTTGCAGRCAGATTTCATAGATTCCAAGTCCGAAATGATTTACAACTTAAATATTAATCTGGAAAAGTCTTGGAAATAGCAGGTATTCTGTCCAGAGCTTTCAGTAGGACTGAGCTAATAGTGACGTAGAGTCTGATGTGCATGCAAAAATTGTTAGGACATGTTTTTTTTCTCAGATGGGATGTCGTTGTGAAGACCTGCCACTGCAGAAAGACAAAATACTAGATAAAACGTAACAGAAGGTAAAGCAAAATATATTATTCTGCTTAGCTGGACAGGACATGCAGGTTCTTATAACATGTGGTTTGTATGATACTGGAAATTATTTTAAAATATTCTAAACTACTTCTTCCTAAAACTTTGAATCCAGTGCTGGTAGGTATAATAGGTGCACATTAACTGTTCACAAAGAAAATGCAAACTATATTATATTTAGAAATGTTAACTATGGATCAGTGCAGGCAAAACAGTTGAAGAATTTAAAAAAAAAAAAGATAATTTCAAAAGGTAATTACAGAAATGCTGGCATGTTTAATAAGAAAAGATAGTGATGAAAATGCCAGAAACTTTAAATTCTTAGGCCAAAGTTGATAGAAATTTGCTTGTTTGCTGAAAAAAAAAAGGAAACATTTTTCCCCACATTTTTTTTCCTGGGCGGCAGAATTAAAATTACTGCAGAAGTCAATTGCTGAACATATGATATCATATATAAAGTTGATCTTTGTCTGCCATAACACAAAGCAGGTGATTATGACGGACAACCACCATGTGATTGTTAGGGGTATAAACATTTTGTGAAAGGAGCTTTAAATTCATTACTTCAGATCCAGGGTATTCAGAGCTAATGGCCTTCTGTAAAATGGTGTCAAATTTGTAAAAGAGTGCTTAAGCAAAATGTTACATTCAACTTATATCCTGCTTTGGATTTGTTTAAGTACAGAGCAGCGCTCAGCAGCAAACTTAGATTAAAATTGCCTAACTGATGTTAAAATGAGGGGCTAAGGCTTCTAAATGTCACAAAAAAAACACCAAAAATAGAGAAAAGTTCTATGTTGAAGAAAACACAAATGAATTTATTTGGAACCCAAGAGAGCTAGTCTATATTTAAAGGGAAAATGTTCAATGGCACAAAAGACTTCCGCCTTGTGCAATCTTTTCGTCTGTCTGATTAGGCGATCGCTAAGAAAACACAGATCTGTTCAACAGATAGGAGATGTTGCATCTTCCTCTCTTTATGGGGAAAGGAAATGAAGGATTTCAAAGATAGGTAAAAAAGAAGCGGCTTCCAAGAAGCTGGTGAACCAGAGAGAATCAATGGAGAGGATCAAACAAAGAAACAGAGATAGTAAAAGCTTGGGATGTTTCAGAGAGGCACAAAGCAAAGATCAGCTCAGATACTGATCGATAAGTGGGTGTATGTGTTGTGTTATCAGTAGTCACTTTCTTTTTCTCTCTCTCTCTCTCTCTTTTTTTTTTTTTTTTTTTTTTTTTTTTTTTTTCCCTTTTGGAAGGTGAAAAAATAAAGATAACTGGTCCTTAAAGTATTTCCGAGTGTAACATGCCCTGGGGCCTCTGGCTGGGAGCAGCCCAGGAACTAGAGAGAGACAGATGCATTTTAATGGACTTAAGTCCCTTCACATGATAATAGACTTAAATCTCCTCACATTTTGATAGTTTTAAGTCCCTTCACACGATAAGCTCTGACACAGAGTGGGTATGCATATAATGTTATATTTAAAAACTACATTGCTCTTGATTAGAAGACAAAAATATTGTCTGGACTTTAACACATGTATCATCAAGAAATTTGGTGTGAGCAAACCTCAGTCAAGAAGTGGACTGCATCTTCTGAGAAATGACAGGGGAAACTGAACAAAGAGATTGAAATATATCCAGGAAAAAAGCAGTTTTGAGGGAAATTTTGAGAGAAATAGTGGGGATTTTTGTGTAGATCTATGAAATTCAGTGAATTTAAAAACTAGGTCCTTGAGAAATGGCAAGGACATAACTAAAAGAAACTCAGATGGCCTTTTGTGTTTTGGAGCAAGAGTTGTGAGGTGGGAAGACATTAGTAATCCATACCCATAGCTTTCTTTTTATCTTTGGGAAACTTGTAGAAGGCAGCAGTCTGGATGGATCTCTAGAGACAGCTTAACTTTTACAATGAACATTTTAACAGAAGTGACAGCTTAGGTAAAATAGTGGGGGAAAATAAACCCAGAAAGGAAAGTGTCTGCGTTTTGTGGGTGGGAAAAAGAACAGAATTTTCACAATGTCTGTGAACGTCTTGGCCAAGAAATATGTGCAGCCGTTGGTATTTTGCCTTCAAATCAGTGGATTTTGCTCTTTTGTCATGATTTTAAACTCATGATTTAACCTCACGATTTTAGTGCAGTGTTTCTGCTTTACAGAGATATAAGATGACAGAGGAGGCACTTTCCTGATTTACCCCCAATTGATAATGTAAAAAAGCAATCTATATCATAGCCATCAAAGAGAAGAAGAACTTTGTAGTAATACAGTTTTTTTTCACACACAAAAAAAAAGACAAATAAGAACGGACACTTCTCACATATGTATTACACATTTACGTATTTTTGTAGCAAATACTTTTACATCATGAGACAAAAAATAAACTTATGAGATGATGAAAGGGTTAAGAAAACTTCACATTGAAATGTGATATAGAGGCGTTGGGAAAAAATCCATAACTCAGCGGAAAACCTTGAATTTCACTAGATATGGAGCCTTCTGTAGAAGTAATTTATACCGTGTGTCTGTGTATCGGTTTGTCTTTGTGTGTATATATATTTTCATGTAAGTGTGTTTGTGCCTATTTATTTTGATTTATAAGCAGACCTATTTTGTAAAATTAGAGAGAAGTAGCACGCCTGCATAATACTTTTTGCTAATGCCTACACACAATTGTGGCCGTCAAGAAAACAGAAAGAACACAAGTTTGTARCAGGAAGAGTAATTTCTATTCTTGTCTTCTAACTTCTAATGGTATCCTACTCTTTAAAGGTAAAGTTTCACCTGGATTGCTTGCTGGATTACGCCCCAGTGCTTGCAGTCATGCTCCACTGACCTAAGTGGATGTTCTTATAATGAAATAGGTCACACGCCTTTTTCCAGTGGCCTCGTCTATTCCTTATACACAAAAATACTAATATCCCTTTAGTCTGATTCTGGGATTTCTGAAAAYCTACTCTCACTGGGAAAAAAAATAACCCAGTGGTAAACTGGCCCATAGTCTCTCAGTTTGTGTGCCCAAATAAGATATAAAAGTACCACAAAGCAAAGAGAAAATACACCTCCATTCAAGAACAAATTTCCTCTTTTCTTTCAAATGTGGCAGATAATCCCTGGAATTCTAATCAGCAATTCAAGAACAAAATATTTCAGCCCACACCTGAAAATTCAAAAAGGATAATCCAGTGATGGAAGACAGTAGAAGCACACCTGTGTCCTTGCTGCTTAAAAAGAAATGAAAAGGCTGTATTTAGCATCCTCCTGACTACTGTGATGTGCCTTACAGGCTCTAAGCAGCTATTTCTGAGCAGGAAGGCAGAAGCCTTCCCTTGGAGTCTTTATGCGTGCCTGCCTCCCGTCCACAGCGCAGCTCTCTGCATGCTAACTAATGCCACTGAGGACGTGGGGGGCTTCGTAAAGATCATTCTGGCTTCTATTGTTCTCAGTAGTCACAGGAAAATGAACACWAAAAGTTGCCTCCCACGGGAAGATACTCAAGGAGAGAAAATTGCTGTGAATTTGCCCTCTACTTCAGACGCTTACTTGCTCACACAGTTCTAAAGTTGTCAAAGGTATTTATACATATAAAATAGCAAATGTTTGATAGTGCCTCTTGTCCCCTGGGACGGGACCATTTGCATATTGCCAACAGGGCTTTAAGCACTATGTAGGCACAAGCATTACACGAAAACGGCAGCCACAGCCATCTAGCACTGGACTCCAGCCGGTGAGTCCACGTGCCACAGCATCTTTTCAGAAGGACTTACTACTTTATGGCCAGCTGCCAGACAGCAGAACCACTCTGCAAGCATTTGCGGCATGAGGCATTTTAGGAATATCTTCACACTGTGACTGGCTCCTAGAAGGACGGCACAGCTGTGCCTATCTTTCTGGGATGAATAAGGGTCCTCAAACTTGCATTTTGTTCCTAGTGAGCAGAGAAATGAGTTAGTTTTCTTATTTCTCCAGAGCTGAGCTCATATACTTAAATTCCACATACTTAGACACTGGGAAAAAAAACACCATTTAAAATTATAATTTGCTGAGGATATAATAAAGAAGAAATTCTATTTCTAGATAACTGCCAAAATCTCTGTCCCTATCCAGCTTCCATTATGTGCCTACATTCTYCAGAAAATCTACAGGCAAGCTCTGCAGGCCCTGGTTGCCTTGTTTTGTGTTCACACCCACCTTGTAGGCGCCACGCCACCACAGAGGGTACGGACCTCTGCCTTAGTCTCCTGGCTCTGCTCGCGCGCTTGAAGAAAGAGAACAGTTCCAGAGGGGGACCCAGCTCGGAGCCCACAATATGCCAGAGGTGTCTGGACAGGAACTTTTCTAATGCTCCAGATGCAGCATGCAGCTGAGTGTGTCCCCATAGGACATTAGGGGAGACCAGAACCCTAACTGATCTAAATCATTGTAGCTTTGTGAATGATTGTAGCATTGTAGCTTTGTGCTGCTATTCTGATTTTTAGAAGAAATCCTAGCCCTGGAAGTTATTTTCTGCTATTTGGATGAAGGTGAAAATATTCTTTGGGATTCTATTCAGGCCTCGATTCCAGAAATATGAGCAAAAATACAGAGGAAAAACTAGATTATAGGATTCTTCAACTGTATAGCTATGCACCCCACCACCTCCCCCCCAACAAATAAACAAACAAGCAAACAAAAACAACAAACCCAGGAGCCCAAGATAAAGCAAACACCTGCATAACAAAAGCATGCTGAAGAGAGATGTATTAAATAGCATCAAGTACATCACTGAGGTCCAAAAAGAGAAGAAGCAAAAACCTCAGCCCTAACTGGCAGCAAATAAAAGGTTGTTAACCACGTAGAGATCTGTCTTTGGGCGCTGCCAAATTGCAAACTGGATGGAACACAATTTTGAAGATTATAACTGGAGAGATGATTAGAGGCATGGGGRAAGCTTTTTCAAGGACTTACTAAGGAAATGGGATTGTAATTAGAACAGGAAATAGAATCAAGAGAAGATTTCTAARAGGTGAACTGAAAAGGCTTTTGTAAGCAGTAAAAACACATGTTAAGAAGCCAAGTCCACAACACAGTGTTACTGARGTCGCTTGTAATTTCCAGTCTGAAAATGATAGATAGAGAAGTGCATTTTAAGCTTAATCACAAAATTTGTTTCCCTTTTGCAACTCCTTCAGARATAGAGTGTGAGAGTCTATGCTCAGCCCAGGAAAGCGGAGAAGATCTCTCGGCCCGCGAGTATGCTGATCCAGCCAACATTTGCAGATGTGCTTAGCAGCGTGTGAATATTTTCCCACTGATTTCAGTGGCTAAATATGAACACTGGCCAGACTGGAACACCAAATGAGTACTGAGCTGAAAATCTAAATCTTGGTTTCTCCCATAAAGTTAATTTAAAGAAAAAAAAAAAAACCTATCTGAAGTTCTAAGAGGCATATTTATAATTGAAGATTATATACATAGTTCCTTAAACAACAACCATCCAGAACACCAGCTTCCCTTGAAGGTTTAAAATGAGAAATAAAGAAGAGAGAAGGGGCAACTGCAGCTCCAGAGCACCTCAAGAACTGGTGTCACATGGAGACTACATCACATGCTAGCACCAGGCTTGTCCTGGATGGAGCTTCAGGCCAATTTAAATTCCCAGCTGTGTGGGAAAGCAAAACACAAGAAAAACTGAAGCTGAAATCAATGTTATCATCCAGGATGTAACAGAGTGCCTAGTGAGGGCGGTCCAGTGTGAGCCTTGGCCAGCGTGGACCCCTGGGACCTCCTTGGCATCTCAGCCGTGAGCCTCCACGAGCTTTTCTCGCACCTTGGTGTCTGCGGTGGGTGAGTTCATGAGGCGTCGTTCAGCCAAGTGAAGATTGAGATACAGGACTTGTTAAATGAGGCAATCAGGCCACGCCAGGGTGAAAGGGTGCACAGAGACAGTGCCCCTGGGACGAAACATGTGGGCTGTTCTAGGAGACCAAAAGCTCCATTAATGGATGCCAGCCCTCACACGTTTCTGCTCTGAAATTTAGTTACCAGACAGGTAGAGAAAAATGAGTTTAAGTGACTCTGTTCTGGGGATTTTTACTTACAGAAAGTCATTTTGATGGTCCGTGAGATATGTGTGGGRTGCCTGCCCTGGAACTAGCTTCTGTGATTTGCAAGGTGGAAAATTACTGTTTTCATGCACCTCTAATTCCCCTAAACAAGTAAGAGGAACCACAGTATTTGTTGTTGTAAAGGCTGGGACAAAAACTAGTCATACCAGCGCTGGTTACAAGGGCAGCATATAGAAACCAAACGGTGAAGTCAGGCAAATTCCATGAGCATCCCCACTGTACGCTTCAATGAAATCCCATGTCCYCCTTCCAAACCTGGCTTGTCAGATAACAATGGTGCAATAAAGATACTACTCACCCAGCTATATCCCGCAGAATCTATCCCCTGACAAACGTAGGACCCTCTTGTTTCATTGCACAGTGAGCTTTCCAGCTTCTCCACATCAGCTCACCGCAGATTACCAAGCAGACTAAGGATAAGGTAAGTGTCTGTAGTGTGGAAACCTCTGTGCACCAATGCACTTGGCCTTGTGACTCTTGTTTGAGCTGAAAGGAAAGTGTATTTGTATCTTCTGTATCCCGTCTTTGGGGTGCAGAAAACATCAGAATTTGGACTGTCTAACACAGGAGCAAACATCGGGTGGTTTCAGATCTCAATTCTTGGCCTTATCTGTGTCTCGGCCATGTCTAGCCACAAGTGCTGATCTCAGTTAGCAATATCACAGCAGAACTGAACAGGCTGCGTGTTTATATTGTACAGCACTGTACCTTGCAGAGATGCTAATTGGGYCCTGGAAGCAATATAGCTATGGCAGCATGTTGCTGTGTTGAACTAATTAGCAYCGCTTCTAATGAGCGCAGGTGCAGTACCATGGTGACACGGCTCCGCCGCTTCCCGTTCGGGGTAGCCTGGCTGCCTCTGTCCCCAGYGCTTTAGCATGGCGCAGATACTGCCCTTCTCCCATCGGGAAGGGTGGTTAACCTCTGTGGGCAAAACTTTGGTCCGCTTGAAGTGAGTGAAAATTTATCTTACACAATCTCTTAAAWTCTCCATCTGTGAAGTTGGATATAATAAAATGCATCTGCCTTTGCAAATCTCTTAAAATCTACAAATGAAAAATGCAACACGATGTCAGTGTTAAAGTATTTTTATATTTTTCTTCTTTATTGTTATTCTCTTGCTTGTTATCCAACATTTGTACTGGGGCAGAGGTCATGAATTTCAACTTGACAGAACAAAATAAGACAGAAGGTAGAAAAAYGTTGTAAGGAAAAGTAAAAAGCCACTGAGCCCTGAACAAAATACGAGTTGAGTTTGTATTATTTATAYGGTTTTGTATTCTGCCAACTGCTGAGCACATGAAAGCTGAATATTCCTGCACTTTAGAATAGGGAGAAAGTAACAGCAGARAGTGAATCAGGATGGCTGGGAGTGCAGGTGGGAGAATAATTTATAATGGATAATTTATTCAACAAATTTTTCCTCTTATCTCTTCACAAATTATTCTAAAACAGATTGCTGTTTTCTCAAATTCAGTTGTTATGTGAAATTATTTACTGAACAATTCTTTTAAGTTGTTTGTGAATTTAAATTGTAGAAAGATGCCATGCGTTTGATTTGACTTAAAGGCTCCACAGAGCGTGCTTTGGTGTGCTTACTGGAGGGATGGTGCCTTCTGTGGTCCTGGTCTGCTTCCATGGTGCTCCATGCAGGTTGGGGTCCTCTTGAGTAGGGAAACTTCCCAACACAGAATCTAAACCAGCATTTTTGGCACCAAGCTCAATTTCCTAATCATGTTKTCTGTTAATATTCTGCCAAGTGGGGAAGCTCTTTTAATGTTTCATGAGAGCGATCTGGAAAGCCTCTTGCCTCTTGTMTATTTTTCCAGCAACTACATCTACCCCAACAGAATCTACCTTGCTCTCGACCGGCTGTATCTTCCTCAGGTTCTGCAGATTTTGCAGCCACAGGCATAACACGGCTGGTCACTCTGCTCGCTCTCATTGAACATGTACTCTTAGCATGGAGAACTGGTTGGAGAGATTTCTGAGAACCGAAAGGACTGGARACTGGGTATAACCAGATGTAGAAGTTATTGAATATGTTGGTGTGAGAGAACGTAATTCTTCTGTCAGCAAGAGCTAGAGGAGGAACTTGAATTGAAGATTTAATTTCCCTGTTCGCTAAATTAAAGTTGTTTCTTCCCATATGGKGCAACAAAAGGAGAAGACATTGGGGTGAAGGCTCTAAGCTCTCAGRACATGTCACTGTACCGTCACCATCTAAGATCCCTTACTCTTAAATCAAGAAAAGTTGTACCTATGCTGGCCTGAGGACAAATTCAATTTTCAGCAATTTGAGCAATGGGTAGAAAGCTTTGTCTGTATATGTGCTATTAACGATCTGTCTGCTAAACGTGCCAGTCGCTTTCCCTTGCGTAGGATGGTAAGAGATCAATTAGAGCAAGAAAGTTCACAGCCCACTTAAGCAGCAATATTCTCCTTTTATCTCATCTCCGTCTCAGTTTTCTACTCTTTTACAGCTGTGTGGCTGGTGCTAATGCTAATGTGAAAATACTTTATCCAGTGCCAAGCAGACATTCTTGTGGAAATGAGTTCTCCCCTCTCACATTTGTCTAGTACTTTCTCACCTCCCTACCCAGTCGATCAGATTGTCCCTTGGTGCTTATGGACAATCCTTGGGCTTGGCCTGCTGCCCATGTCTGCTGAGAGCTTGATGCTTTACCTAGCTAGCTGAAAGCAAGTTGGTTGAGTTCTTTTTGTTTTTTTTTTTTTTCCTTAGCACAAAAAAGGTACATATTCATTTTTGGCCAGCAATTTGAGTGGCTGAAGAGTTTTTACTGGGTAATACATCCAACAGGTTTTTTTGTTGTTTTCCCCTCAGTCATTCACATTAGTTTCTGATTTCCCTCTGCCCTTTTAAACYAGCTCTTCTGAGTGATTATTGGTATAATTGTATCTAGTCTATTTAGCTCCTAACATTAAGCTCATCACTGTGGTGTCTGAACATCAGATCAATGCCATGTAATTACAGTCACACAGAGCACAATCAACAATTATCAGTGATCACTTTTCAGATCTTTCAACAAAGAAATTCTATCTGAGACACTGCTGCAGGATTTCAGATTTCCAAATATTTGCACTTCTAATTAAGCAGATGGAAGACCTGCTGGTAATGAGAAAGCAGGTCTCAGAACTTCTTCCATAGCTAATTTCTGCCCAGACCAAAATAAATTAGGCTGCAACAATTCTTCTCCAAGGTAAATAACATAACACACCACATGGCAAAATGCCTAACAACAAAAAACTGAAGAAGTGTTTAAAGGTATTGCACGCAGTATGAGACTTTCACACTACAGTAATAAATGCAACAGAGCAAAAACCTACAGCCAGCAGAAGGGAAWGCCTTCTTATCTAACTGCTCTGGAGGATATTTGCTGATCAATCCTATGAAAGGATGATATGCTTCTCTGTGTGTCCAGGGGATGAAATAACAAGCCTGAAGGCAATAATTCTCTCATATCATGTTTGAGAATTTTACAAATACAGCATGAGGCTCTGTGACTCAGTCTGAATGGAATTTTTCTTAGCACATGAATTTTACATGATATTTCAGTATTAGTTCTTTTGGGCAGYTTTCTTAGCACAATGAGATGTTAGTTTTTAGGTGCTTTTTTATCGTATTGGTAAATACCGTGACACATTTTGTGAAATGGATGAGGAAGGCTCGCAAACCCGAAACTTTGAGAATTACATGTTTTGATTTGTCTCCATTTTAGTTCTGTACACTTTCTGGTACTTTTCAGTGCTTGGAAGATAGAAATTAAAAGCRTCAAAGAAATAGAGTTTTGTGCAGACTAGGTATGTGTTTTATTTCTCCCCACTCMSCCCCYTTTTTTTTTCATGGTCTCTATTTAGCCTTTAAATTCTGACTCTGATTAAAAAAATCCACATGTTCCAGATTAATTAAAGAAATATCAAATAGCTATGTAGCTTTTCTGCTTTTTAGCAAGAATAATCCATTTCTTTTTGTTGTTTCCAAACCTCTAAAAGCAACAATTTGTGTAATTATCAAATTTCCATATAGAAAACTGGTACGCATGTGGGGGTGTAGCAGCACAATCTGATATTCTTGCAGCACCAGTTTTCTATAAATAGGGAAATCTGTTATTTATCACTGGAACTATTCATTAAAATAATATATATATATATATACAGCATGGGCATCTGTTCCTAGATCTTTACTTGATTGACAGTTTTTAATCTATTTAGACAATGCTAAGTGGAACTTGCTGGAATTTTCAAGGTGTCTTTTCAACTTATTTCTGAGCATTCTTATGCCCTTTCTCATGATCCTTGGAAATTTACTTGCTTTTTTAAAGTCTGTCTCCTGGAGTCAGGTAAGTACATAGGAATCTCGGGCCTTTTTTTTTTTTAAAAGGTGTTTTTCATTTTCTAGAAGAGAGCTTAAAAACGCGATTCTCTTAAGGATCAAAACGGAGCGTAAACAAAAGAAGAAAACTTGACTTTTATGTCATGATTTTTAAGCTGTTCCCATGACTTTATGGGAACATACCAATGGGGTTGSAGTACTTATGTTTTATAACAACTTTAATAACATGCTGTGTTTGATATTTGCAATGCTGTTGAAATCTTACTGACCTAGGCCATAGCATTACATACCATTAGCATAATATTACATATTATGATAGGAGGCTACATCTCATGTTTGCCACACTGTTATTTTAAGCACAAACCACCCACTCTTAGCAATCAAGACACTTAAGGAGCATGTGTGTACGGCACCTCTGCGTGCGCTTTTGTGTTTTACCCCCACATCCTGCAGACTCATGTTAATATTTTGTCTGGGATTTTCATCATTGCTGTCTCAAAAGAATAGCCAGAGCCGCAACAGCAGTGGAGGAACAGACTTATGTGGCTGCCAAATCCAGGTGAATACTSGGGGAGTATTATAGAACATTTTTATGCCCTGCAATTACTATTCACCTCTTGGTATTTCTAAGGCTTCCACCCTACATTTGTCCCTTTTGTTTCTTCAGTGAAGATTTCTAAATTTGTCCAAGCTTCCTCATGGATCTACAGGCATGAATTTGCTGCCAGAGTGGGAGCGGATTGTCCCTCTGCCTCTGTCCTGCTGATTTTAAGTGGATGGAGGGTAGATCACTTTCTTTTGTAAGCATTTGTTTTCTTTTCTTTTCTTCTTGAGGCATAGCTTACGTGTATAGTAATAAATAACACAATTCCTGCTCTTACGGTTTCCGACGGTACAGTGCCCTCTGATCGAACTCTTTAGTTTGGAAATACTTGAGCTTACCATCACAGAGTTTCATTTGCAAGCTTTACTGTACCTTTATCTCATTTTAAAAATTCAAAGCGTTGCCTCCACAAATCAGGTTAAACGGTACATTACAAGGGAACCGCTTGACCTTGAAGCAATCCCTTTTGAGGCAGAGGTGACGGAGGGGTTGGCAGGCAGGATTTATTGTGCTCTGAGGAACGCAGAGGGAGCCCAGGAACATAAATATACAGAGAAACAGGGGTGGGAATCACAGATGGATCTGGCAGATAAGGCTTGGGCCTCTATCTTTGAGTAAGTAGGTCAAAAGTGTGATGGTATCATCTCCAATGGAAATACAATTCAAAATCTGTTTTGGATGGTGTATAACGCCAGGCAAGCTTCCTCAGACAGATGAAACATTATCTCCATTATTCTGGTAAGACTGCAGAGTAAGTAGGATACTCAACATACGTTTTAGGCTTTAGAGATTTGTGGTAAAAAATGTAAGGTGACTGGAAACACTGTGCAGAAAATACTGCTAACGAAGATTGCCGAAGCTGTGCGACGCCTGGTCTTTGCTGAGGACCTTCTCACTGAAGTCAGTAACGTGAAAAGGAGGCTGGTGGCAGAGTCACTTGACCTTTCCTGGTTTCAGATGAAGAGACACATCTGTGCTGACCACTCCGCCTCTGGCTCCACAAAGCAAGAGGAAGAAAGAAGTAGAAAGGTTGGACGTTATCGTTAGCTAGCAGACTGCCCTCAAGAAAACCAAGTAGGGGCTGGAGAGACTTATGTTGGTAAAAAAGTTAAAAAAACTCCTTGACAAAGATGAGTGAAAGATGTGCTTATATGCACATTTAGGAAAGCAATCTGCAGAACTGATTTGCCACTGCATTCCCTAGAATGGATGGTCTAGCATTACTGCCATTAACCCCTTTAGTGTTCTAGCACTTTTCTTGCTAGGACAAACACAGTGAAAGTCAGAATATTTTACTTTTTTCTCCTGTAAATCATCGCTTTTTAATACACTCTTGCCAAGGAGGAACTCCAGGCAAGCCCTCCCTATTTCTGACGTGTTTCTACCACCACGTGCAAGACGACCTCTGCCTTCTGCAGATCCCTCTTTAGTCTACAGATCTGCTATTCTTCTTTCAAGGTCTTCAGAGCTTCAGGTGTCCTAGAGAAAAAGAGAGGAAAAAAGGCATTCTAAAAACACTGACAGAGAGAACTAGTGGAGAGAAAAGAAAGGAGATGAGGAGCAATGAGAAAAAGACAGAATAAGAACAGCTGAAGAGTTAGAACAGACTACATATTTATGATTTTAAAAAGGTAAGTGGTTMTGTTTTGAAAAGCTCCTGCTGTTGTTCTTTCTAGCTGTAAAACCTTTTGTTTGAGCTTTTTTTCATTCTCTTTTTTTCCGTTCTCTCAGTCTCAATATTAAAGCTTTAGGATGTGACCTTTCAGAACACGGCTGTTGGATTTTTAGGCCCTTGGTTGATAGTGCCTTATATGTATATATTTRCATAAATGAGTTAATTAGGCATAATATGCTGTTAAAATTAACTACACTGTGCTCTTTTTATAGAAATTTGGCACAGTTTTCTGAGAAAGCCTCTACTTAGACACCCTTTTGAGGTCTGTTATGATCCTCTGCCCACTTGCCAGTGTTGTTAACTTCTGGTGATTAATTTGTGAGCTCTCATACATTATAAGTACAGATTTTTACTGCAGTACCTCACCCCCCAGACTGAGATTTTTTAGGATTATGTAACAGTCTCAGGGAATGTTTGGAAAAAAAAAGCTAAATTTGAGTCCTGAGTTTTTAATGAAGATTTTGATAATGTCATGAAAAAGCACCCAATGTAGTGAAATCTTGGGGAAAAAAAAGTAAAAAAGAGAGAAGAGGCTGGCACCTTATTAAAGGTGCACTGTGCATCATTGTTTCTGTTTGGCTCCTGTAACAGTCATGTTTCCCAGCCTCCCCATGCGGAGAAGTGATGTCACTGTGAGTGACGGCCAAGCTCATGAAGTGGTTTCAGACACCTGTGTTCCATTCACACCCTATGCAATGTCTATCACTGTGAACATGAGTCCCTCAGGACACTCTTTGTTGACCCTCTTAGCTCTCCCTGACTGTAGTGAATTTCATTTCTGACATTGTGTTTGTAGCATAAGGAAGCAAATGTTTASACTTATCTTTATATGGCCTCCATCCTTTTGACTGCAGTGAACTGACCATGAACTGACTAAATTTGCAGTCAGCATGGCTTTAAGCATGAGCTTGGGCCGCAGTTCTCCGCAGGTCCCTTCATACCTAAATAATTCTGTAATTCAGTAATTATTTGTCCTGAAGCATGGCAGGGAATACTGACGACCCTATCATTTCAGCAAAGACTCATCAGAAGTGGGTGGCAGACCTATCTTCTCTGAACCAGACTTGGAGCTCCTAGTTCACTGCTCTTTATTCCTCTTCAGTTTGATGACATTTTTTCCCTTGGAGGACAACTGAGGGCAGCAGGTTCTGTTGCCCTTTGAGACGTGCTGGCTCACCCCACGTCTACAGGAATAGCACAGACACACGTTGCACCACCTCTCCCATGGCACTGTGTGTGCAGTGCTCTGCGTGCCGTGACTTTACAGTACGGGCACCTGCTATTACAGCGCCTGCTCCCGATATGATGATGATATACTGGTGAGTAAGAGGAAATAGCTCCAGCCATGTGTCCCTTCCTCTTTCAATCATAGTGCTTGCCAGTTTCCTACCACTCCTTTCTCCCATAGGCATCTAAAGCACCTCTTGAAAGTATTGGCCACTGCCCAAGACAGGATGCTAGGCTAGATGGAGTGACAGCTGAATAGAATTAAACAAGATTTAGGTAACTATTGAATTCAAAGTAGAATTTAAAATGCACCCTAAAAGGTATGATTGCTATTTTTTCTTTCCTAAAATCCAGAAAATGAAGGCCTGCTTTTAGTTAATTCTCAGTGATCAATGATTCACACAGCAGGAGAAACAAATGACTAGCAACCAATGCCCATATGTGCCGTGAAGGGCACAAACACAGTTCTTTTATGTTTGTTTATATAGCAACGGCTTTCTGCAGGCCACTCTGGCCTCAAAACCAAGGGTGGTTCACTATTTTTCAAACAATATATTCCAACCAAGTCATGAGTTTGGAACATATGTATATCTTCTGAAGTAATGCGGGCAAAAGTATTTGCCTTTGAAAAATACTAGCGAAAAAAATGTAGTATTTTTCATCTACTTTTAACAAATTGTAGCATACTAACATTGCATCACAGACACTTTAAGTGGGGTCATTCAGCTGTAGAATTCATTGTTGACTGAGACATAGAAAAATTTCATGAGTGGAAGAGGATAAGACAAAAAATCAGACCATTCTGCAGTGTCTCAGAGGAAGAATGATGATATGGATGATTTTAAAATGTCTGTTATTTTTAATAGTGTGTTTGGGATTTTCAGGTTTTGATTAACAAATTCTGATTGTAAGTTAGAAGATTAGGAGATTCTTTGTGRAAAAAATGGCATAGTTACTGGATGTAGCAAAAATTTTCTGATTTTGYACATGGAAGAAAGCCCAAAGATGAAAAGGATGTGTAAGAAGTGTGTAAATTGCATAATCTGAGCACACTASTTAGGAGAAGATACGGAGTGCAAATGAAGAACTGGCAGGATAAACAACCAGTTGGAAAATTTCTGACAAAACAAAATTTCATTTAAAAGTGTAGATGAATCAAGAAGGATTTTATTTCTTTTAAGGAAATGCTTTTGACACCACTTCCGCTGTGTAATATTTCCAGCGTCTTCTGTGTGTCTTTTTTGCATTACAGAAATAATTCCTCCCAGCCTCCTCATTAGGTGTGCTATTTGGGCTCTCCTCTGCACCAAGTTCCTCCTCTGTTTAATTCTTACCTTTAACTCGAACTTTGGTCTCCTGTTTCACAGGTACCTCAGATCAAGTCTTCTGTCAGGACATTTCCACGTTTGACTTTGAAAAAGAGGGGAGGACTACAGAGGRGCTCTTATAGTTAGAGAAGATTTTGACTCCATTCTGCTGTTTCCTAGATAATGTTATTAACACACTTATTAAAACCCTATTATAATTGCTATTATGGAAACTTAAGAAATTTCTGATGTATCTCAGACATTTTTGCTGGGCAAACAAGCCATTTTWTGTCCATAGATACTTTCTAAGGATGTGCTGGTTGAACAGGATGTCCTAATCTCTTCCCAGCGCTCTGCATGAAAGCTTTCTTAYTCAAGAAAGCCTCTCAGGCCCCTAGTCACAGGGAGGGAAAGAAAATAATTTAATAACACAGGTTTGGCTAGACAAGTGCTTCCCTACAGTTATTTGAAACTGTTCAGAAAATTCTGTGCTTGAGAAAGACAGAGGTGTAGCGTAGAAGGGACATTTATGAAGAAAAAAAACTGCGAAAAAAGGAAAGCAGTTTTGCAGAAATCAACATGGAAACAGAACCCACTATAATCGTTCTGAAAGGGACAGATGTTAGCGTTCCACCCTCGGCTCGTCTGGCCTATTATGCCTCTGAATGCTGAAGCTCACAATGCTTTTTTTTTTACTCCAATTTCAGAAGTGTCAGACAGGAGACACAGTGTCAGCGAAAAACCTTATACCGATCTCTTGTTAGCTAACTGCGGTGTTTTGTTCCCCGGTTACATGTCTGCACAGGCCGTCATTGTGTCAGTCATAATTACCACCTGTTCAGTGGCTCCCTTCAGGTTTCATCACCTTTGCAGTATTAAGCAGCCAGCTGCAGGAAGCAGAGTCGGCTGCCCTGGAGCAGCAACCGTCAAGCTCTGGATTTCAGGTATAATTGCTGCCTGAACACAAACACCTCCCTCCTCCCTGCATAAAACACCAAATCCACTCCCCTCTTTGGCGGAGATCAGAGCTCCATCAAACTAACTTTTTGCCCAGCATAGGAAGGTAGACCCTGTCCTCTGCAGGAAAGCCTTGACGAGGTCTGGATGAAGGCTGTGCAAATACATTGCTGTGCCACTGTCTGCCACCACTTGAAAACGTAGCCATGCAGTCCTCTTTGGAAATGGCTTTGGCTTTCCTATAAGCTCCTTTTTATCTATTCTGTGAAAAGCAAAAGATATCTCCAKCATGGAAATCTTTAGCTATAACATGCTGGAAGTCCCCTTGGCCTGGGGACTTCTTTTGTGAAGAACTTTGGAACACCTCCTTTTAAACACAGTTTACCCTTCAAGAGCAACGTGGTGGTCGAAGGGAACACAAAACTGGAAATCAAACCCAGGCCTCTGAGAGGCGACTGCAGAGAATCCCAACGAGGCAGGTGCAGGGTTTCAAATGACAATTGCCTTTCCTCCCCTGCCATCCCCTGTTTACCTTTTTTTTTTTTTAAAATTCAGCTTTGGCTGCATGACCCAGACCAGCAGGCCTGCCAACAATCATGTTGCATTTTGTTAACTGCTTATGACTTCTAGACAGTGTGCTGCTGTGATTGTCACACTCTTTCGCTCAAACATACGGCACATGGAGACACAAATTGCTACAGCGTGCAGCTTTCCACAACAGATTTTTACATACCAGTTGGAGATGCTGTATGTGGCTGCTGAGATTGGCGTGGTCTAATCCTGGAAGCAACAGCTCTGTAAGGTACCTGGCATGCCGTCTTTCTTAGGCTCAATTAAGAAAAACAAAGACGCTGTCAGATTTTTCTCAATCCAGTAAAAATGCTACAAAGCTGCAGTAAGTATGCGTATGGTGCAYTGGAGAGACAAGAATGACAATAAAGAGTTCGAGGAAGTGGAAATAAGTGATGAGGACCTAATTGAGGAGAAAGAAAGCTATTTTATTTGTATCATGAATTAGGGGAAGTTTAGAGATTCAAAAATCTTGATTAATCTTCATACATTGGGATAATTGAAGCTCTCAATACAGCAAATTTGGGTGGAAATTTTTCTGAGGTCCTCCTTGKGTAGGACACTTTCTGGGCTAAGATCTGAAGCCCTGTCACAACAGGGCTTAAATCTTAAAACTAAGTGCATAGCTAGCGTAACACAAATCCCATGCAATCCTTATGAACACTTATCTACAGAAATACARTTTACTCACGAGTTGAGGGGCAGGCACGAAGAGTACATTTCAGTTCCTCCCTTTCTCCAAGTTGATTCCTTTTTGATTTTATGTCTGAATCAATGGAAAAGATTTTGAGTGTCTGAGGTATTTTACATGACTTTCTTGCCACACATCTCCAAGYTGTCATCCAACATTGATCCTGCTTTGACATTGCTAGAAGGAATTGGAGAATTSTCATTGCCCCACCACTATGGATGCAGTTTTGATGCAAGCACAACTTTGAAGGAGGGAAAACTTGGAGGAGAAACAGATCCTAATTTTGTGGAGATGTACTGCAATGTTTAAACTTACATACTTTTCACCAGACTTGTTAGATTTGAGTAGATGCAAGAATCCAGTCATAAAAATATCCAGTTACACCAAACTCTTTTATGGGGAAGAGTTAATCAGGGATCTTCAAGAAGAAAATCTGAGCAGCTGCTCTACTTCACTAACTGMTGCTTTTATTTATAATGGTTCCATATTGCTAAACTGCACTGTAAAAAAATGGCCTGGTTAATAGGAGTTTTAAATTCACTGGAAGCCAAGCTGTAGCCAATATCTAAAACTTTTTGGCATTCTAAGCTTTTGAGGTGTGATCAACTGTCATATGGAAGCAGATGTGTATGGGCAGGGTCAACAATGGCCCCACTGATCTTTATTTTCCTTGGCCTCTTGACATATCTTACCTTCTGAAATACTTTCCTCATTTGCCTGGCCTTCTACTACATGTTCCTTGATATCTCTTTTCAAAAGTCCATTTTAAGAAATGTAGTTCCATATCCTAATGTAAGTGCAAAGACTGTTTCTMTACAAATTTATCACTTAACAGCTGKCCTGTCTCCTTCCCTCCATCCCAAGAAAGTACGATATTACCCTGTCTTACTCCCTTTCCCACTTCCAGCCTTGGAACAAGCAGAGAACTTGTTTGTGAATGTGCTTTCTATTGTGAGGTTATTGGACGAGGTGTGTATGAATTGGTATTGATTTGACATATCAATACCGAACGAACGGATTGGAAAAAAAACAAGTTAGTGATTAACTGTTGTAAGGTGCCCAACAGATCTTCACACTTTAAGTATGGACCAGAATCCAAACTGGGCACAACCTGTAACAGTGCGAAGGCTTAAATCTAAATCAAGTCTTCGCTGCCTGTCTTTTTTCCTTGAAATATATCAAATCTGTTCAGTGAAAGAAGTAGACATAAAGTATCTGTAGTGAACAGTGCCTCTGTCACGGGAGTAGAGAATGAAATATTTTCAAGGGTTCTCTTACAAGTAGTTAATCTGGGATATATGCAAAACCTTGTTCAGAGCATTTTTAATTTGTTCTTCCTGAGAATGCTGTTAGAAAGTCCAGTGTGACTGAGGGAACAGAAGCTTTTTGGAAGCAGCTGGATGTCAGTGAGCCAAACTAAACCAGAACATTGTGGGCTTGACTGTGTGACTTGACTCTGTTTTCACTGAAAGATCACCAGCAGGCTCTGTCAGAAAAATGCATTCCCRGAGCACAGGTGGCAGAAAAGGCTTGGCCATATGCAGAAGTACTCCTGTTTCTGTCASTGTAAAAAGCTGTTCTAGATGCTCCACAAGACAAGAAGAGGATTTGCAGTGATCTAAGCGACTTCTTAATTCAGTTGGACATACGATAATGAAGACAAAAAAGTTTTCCTTCATTAGAAATGGAGAAATAGAGTAGTGAAGGGAAAATGGTAAGTATTAAATGAATGATGCAGGAGCTATATGAAGACCTTACCTTTCATCCAAAATAAAGCATTTGCTATTGAACTTCTGTCCCCTCTATCTTCTCTGAATGTATCACTGGCAAGATCAGGCCTATTGTCACTCTTACAGTGACTTAGGTCACTCTTACAATGAATTAGGTGTTTCTCCCACTTCTGACCCGGGCTCTGGCTTACCRTGTTCTTTGTGTCACTCACAGTTATATAGTAACTGCAAGTGAATTTCTATCTGTAGGCCCAGCAATGAAGATAGTGACCTGTCAGCTTTTCACTTCTACCCCCAATCAAAGAGGGATTTATTTCATGATAGGACTGTAAAATTCAGAGAAAATAGGGATTACTGATAGTTGCTGGACATCACACTTATTCACAACTTACTGCACCCCAAAGAYAGCCACGATAGTTAAATCTGCCTCAGACATCCCTCGCTCTGTGCCACAGCACAGCAGTAACTTTCCATCCCAGGGACAGAGCCCAGTTCTAATCCTTTGAGACACTTGGCATTTTCCACTTGGGCCAGAAGCGTTACGGGAGCCCACGGGAAGCTGGGCTAATCACGCCAGCGACCACGGCGGTGCTATTTCCTCCTGCTGGCCTCAGTGGACTCAGTGTGAGTCACCATGTGCAGGTGAGGACAGACTTTCCAGCTACGAGGGTGTGATGAATTTTCAAATTGCCAAATGTAACCAACTCTTTGCCGCATTGGATCAGGGCTCTGTAGCTTATMATTTTCGTGGGGCATAGACCAAATGAGCTGCACTACTTCCAGCGAAGTATTTTTTTGTTTCAATTTACAACATTTACTGATGTGACTATGCTGCTAAATAGCTTTGGTGGCATGGGTGCAAACACCATGAGCTGTGGAGGACCAGGTACAGCTGTGGCATCTCCAGAGGACACGCAGACAGGGCTCACTGCAGCTAAATGACTCTTGAAAGACATTTGTGTACCCTGCTCTTAAGAGCTAAGAGTGGAGATTCCACCTCCCCTTCAACTTCTGATTTCTTAACTCTCCTCTCTCTGCTTTCCCTAAAGTAATGCTTAATCTAAAGCCTTAAACCAGTAATAGCTGCATGGCCAGAATCCAAAAACAGCAGTGACAATATGCGTTAACCCTGGTTCGCGAGCCTTAAGCATTTGAATTGTCTGAAAATGCAACTGTTTGGTTGTTGCAGCAGACTGGCTGGGGCTGGATTGGCAAAAAATAAACTGCAGGCAAAATTATTCCATGGCTTGCCAGGGTAAGTAAAGCTTCCCAAAACTCACACATGTGGCTAGAAGCTYTTTGGATAACAGCATGGACAGAAAAAATTATTTCCTCACAGCGATCCACACAGGAACTTTTGACTGTGTTATAACACAAGAGATTGAGACAGAGATGTCTCAAGCGTCTTCTGAATCCTTCCACAAGCAGTRGAGAGGGAAGATCTCGTTTTCCAGKGAAGTTACCTTGTCTGAGGAGGAAAGTTGTTCTAGGGTGTTGATACTGCTTCTGGTGATTGGATTAGTTCAGTCAGAGCTCATTAGGAGGCACTGCACAGGACCATGTGGCTGAGAGTGTTCAGTAATGCCAGTGTTTTCTGAATCAGCAGCAAATCCAGTAGTTTAATCCATGGAACCTAATATACTTTCTGTACGGAGATGCAACCCAAATCTGGTTARAATTAGCTAGGTGTAGTCTGAGATCTTTTCTTCACCTTCATGGCATTTTTCTGTGTTTCCCATAGAGCAGCTCGAGTGCGGTTCCCCTCCCAAGCCTCTCTGAGCTGGCAGTCACACAAAACCAGACTTTGGTGTGCTTTGCAAAGCTTCTCTCCTCCAGCTAGTTTGGAATATGAGGAAAACAGACCGTCTCAAAATAGACAAAGACTTCCACTTTCCATTCCGACCAAACCCACAACGTGCAGGGAGGATGACATTTCCCCCATTCACCTTAAGAACAGCATTTTGAAAATGCTGTTTCCTCAGTGATTTGGACATTGCATGGCTGAAGCACAAACACAGCAACAATATTTAATTCTTAATATCTTCTTTAGCTTTCATTCACTGCAGTGTAATTTTGGAACCTTAATCTAGTTTCATGAGCCATGACTGAGCTACAAAACAGGGCAAGTTATCAGAAGATACAGCAGGGAGATAACTAAAGGAAGTTTCATTTGGCACAAATTATCAGGAAATCCTATTGAAATCAAGCCGTCAAGGAAATGATGGAAGTGCATGATTTCACTGAAAATGAACACGCATACAGAGACACGGATACACAGYGCTTCCACATACTCCAAAAACCAGCTGGATTTTTTTCTGAGGCTTCTATGAGGACTTTAGTGTGTCCTGGCTCCAGCCCTCTGCTGTTGCTGGCAGCCATTTTATATAATCCCTGCTGGAAGTTACACCCTTTCAGTAGTTTGTRCTTCATTTTTTCCTCAGGTTTGGATCTTAATCCTGTGCTCCGGAGAAGTGCAGAACCTGAGGCTAGGTCTGAACTTCGCAGCTGGAGCATCTAAGGGGTCATTACCCCTCATTGCTTTTGTTGGGGGTGTCCCCGTAGACCTCTGAGGTGGGCTGTGTTCCTGGGACGCGGTGTGTGCAGCCAGCAGCTCACCCYGAGAGCCAAGGCGAACCACACCTGGGGAACAGGAGCGGGAAGCCACCCTAAGGCAGGTGGGGATGTAAAGTGGTGATTACCAGTAATAAGTCTGCAGCATGGTTGTTTGAGGGCACTGAGGCTCTACACTCTTTCTCCACAACCTATTGCTGATTCTCCTCAGATCTTCAGGTGTCTTCTAATCTGGTTCCAAATGCAGCTCTAACTGCAGCCCTACCTCAGAGGACTGAATGACCCCAGCTCTGCAATCAAAAATCAACAGCCACCTTGCAAGAGGTGCACTGTAGGAACTGGGCACTCTAGGCTCTGACTCCCCTTGTCTGTGGTTTAACAGGTATAATTTTTGGCATACCGCAGYGCATTTAATTGTTGTTGCTCTCAAGCAACACAAGGACAAATTGCTGGCAAAAAGGGCTATGTGAAAATACACTTGGGTGCAATAGCTGTAGGATATTTCAGGCAACATCCTACTGTATTGTTCAAGAGAGATCCAAGCACTTGTGCTGTATAATTGTGCATCCCTATCACTGAATATGGATAGCACTTACCAGTACTGTGTAACATGTTGACAACTCTGTACACATAAATATGTATTGTTTTCAGGTACCACCCAGACAAAGAGAGAGTACAGTTTTTGTTTATTTATTTATTTTTAAGTCCTAATTACTTAACCTGCAAGTCAAGACAAAGGACCTCAGATCTCCAAGTTCAGCTCCCTAGCACATTCCTGTCTACTGCTCA
>PTEX01000046.1:3733515-3763672 GCA_003342815.1 Eudromia elegans | reverse complement strand
TCTCTCTCTCTCTCTTTTGGGTGACTTTTCAAAATTCAGATCATGCCAAAGCAAAAGCTTTAACTGTCCTTTAAACCACGATTCCTTTTTCTTTTGACATCAAGACTTTGCTCTTTGATAACTTCAAATGCTTCTCCTGCTCTGCAGTGAGTACTTAATTCTCACCAATGGTTTTGCTTTTCTGTCAAGCGTAGCAGTAGCACCCTGAATGTTGTTTATCTGCTTTGGTGATCAGTTGTTTTGCTTGCTTCTTTCCCCCCCCTTTTTTTTTATTTCTCAACTATATTTATATAAACAATGTTATTATTTACTCAACATTGTTGTGAGGCGTTTGGTTTTCCCTAATTATGTAAAAATACACTTGCTTTTTAAACACAATTAAAGCTCCCTTTATATGTTAGCAGAACTGCACAACTGGGGTTTTCATCCTGTGCACTGCTTTCTCTCACTGTGAAACATATAAAAGCCRAGCTTTTGCATTTCATAACCTTGAAGTTCTCTGAGTAGTTTCACCTCCAGGGCTGGGTAACTGAGTGTTTTCAAGCAGCTTAGGGAGAAAAGAGTGTGAGATGGAAGGGGAAAAGGCAGTAAACAAGAATTTGATTTCCAATTTTTGCAATTTAGGTTAAACCGGATAACCACAGGAAGAAAAAGTAGAGAGAAAARGGGACAATATGCATATGATAGAACAAGTTTATAATTTAAAAAAAAAATCTATATTATTGTTATTATATTTCAACATGAAGGACCTAATTCTTTACTCATAACATCCCATATTTTTTTAGTGCTTTTTATCCGGTAGCAGCTCAGATGATATTGGTCTTGATGGACTGAAGGAAACCTGGACAGGCCTAGTTATCCACTCCAGGTGAGCGACTGTAGACAAGGTGGATTGTAGCAACAGATTTAAAAGTGCCCTGCATTACTACACAACAGTTTGAGGCTACAGCTGCATTTTCCTACAAAAGCAGGTGAACTAGAAGGGAGGCAGTGACTGATGAGCAGTGATGAGCTGTACAGTGCTTCTTGGATCGCAGGGTGGGAAGAACGTGCTTACTTGCGTTAAAGCATCACTATCCCCCCTAAGCACCCAAGGGTTTTTTTACTGCCACGGGAGGCCAAGAAAACCTCTTTTTTTCCAAATGTGCTAAGTGGTGGATTCTCTAGCAGTATAGTAACCTCACGTGATCTATTAGAACTAACCAAGAAAGTATCTATGAGATCCAGCAGATCTACACCACTTTCCCTACCAGCCAGGTTTACCTTAAAGGCTGTTCCTCCGACAGCTAGCCTGGTTTGACCTTGCTTGGCTTGTGCTAGCTACAGAATCACGGACAGGTAGACACAGCAGCACAACAAGTAACAGCTTTTCAGAAAAATTTGGTATTTATTTGCACTTTCTATATACAGACTTCAGCCCAGACTTGAAGTAGTGCCTGATTTGAGATGACACTTGTTTATGTACTTGTAGGGTGTTGATTGGGAACAAAAAAATCAGATTTTGATTGTAGTGAAGCCATTAGGTATGGATACATAAAACGTAGGATGTTTCTGATGACAGACAGTGGTGAGATAATGGACTAAACTAGTAGTATACTCTGTGGCACATTCTGTCTGTGTTAAAGAAAACCCCTTTATGCCACTTAATGACTGTCTTCATGTAGTGAAGTTCTTGTGTAGGGAGCATTAACCCTGTTTCTATGAAATGATTTTTTTCCCTGTTACTTTATGTGCCCACGGGAGAGTACAGTTATAGAGGTAATCTGCAAAATGTTGATTTGCAAGCAGAATCCTCAAACTGCACAAGGACACTCAGCTTGCTTTGTGACTTTCAAACATAAGCCTAGTCTTCAAAAAGCTTAAGAAAAAAGTGTGGACACTAGTAGGACAAACTCTTCTTTGTTCACTGCAACTTCAGAAATACACACAGATATACACTAGAAATCAAAGCAAAGACTGTACCTTGTGCTGTCCATATTTSTTCTTCTATTTGTCTGTAGCATGTCTGTGCACATGAATAAATACTATTGTGTGCATTTCATAGCTCTGGGACAAGAAGGCAGTCAGAGGTTTATATGACTTGACTAGTGTGMTGTGGCCAATCTCCTGTTTTCCTTGAGTATTTCTGCAAAGCAGGACACTGAGAAATAAACTATATCACTTGCATTAACATTGCAAACAGTGTGGYTTCTCATTTAGCTTACTTGGAAGGTGACATCTAGTCCTGGATCTCCCTCAGAAGGGTCTCCCTCACCAAAAATTTGTCATAATTGCTTCTCTTTATATAAGAAGTACTGTGTTTTTAGARTACTGTAGTCTGTGACATTTCATAGGAACAAGCATGAGGATGGAGGGCCAGTCTTGTTTTAGTTAGTGACCTTGGCACAGAAAGTACAAGTGTGCTAAAGCAGGTAAGAAGTATCATGAACACAGATAAGGCTTAGATGATCATATAAGAAGAAGATGAAGACTTAGGTAGTCTAGCAGAAAGAAATGGGATGACATTTATACAAAAAAAAAGACCACCTACTTCAGAAATAATAGGGAAATTTTAATATAGGAGTTTATTGGTTACAAATGACAGGAAGAAAGAATCTCTGCACACTGGTCAGATTACTATGAGTATAAAATATGATATAGTATGAGAAGGCATTACATGATGTCCTTGTTATTCACATCAAGAAATGGCTCGGGGAGAAGGAGGTCCTTCCCAGCCTCTTATTCTTTTGATGATACTGACCTCATGATCAGTTAGAGATCTTGGCTTGTGTCTTAATTTCTTGATTACCTGGGATGTACTTTTAAATAAACTGATAGCTTTAATTTTTATCCAGTTGTGGCAAAACTATTATTTTAACAAATGTAAGCACACACTTTTCCTAACTGAGAAAGAACTCAGCTGCACACTTGTCACATTCCCAGATCCTGCACCTATGAACATTGCTGTCATACATGCTCCACATACTGGAGTGGTCTATGCTCCCACCAATGCCACGTTGCTCTGACCACTGCTACAGCTGAACACTGCCCCAGATCTGGTAAGCTCACAAGTGTGAGAAACTACACTTTCTCTGTCACTGCCCTACATATCCCCTAACCTATCTGGGATGAGTGCAAGCCTTGGCAGCAAATGACAAATACCTTGTTTTTTTGCTAATAAACTTAGAAAGCCAACACTAGAGCCACCCCCTGGTACCTGCAGACCAAAAGGAGGAGAAGAAAAGGGAAAAAAAGAAAGAGGCTAGACATTAGCTATACTTTGCAGTGATGTGGTACTGAGGGAATGACCTATGAATCAGGACAAGATAAATAGAAGCCTGTCCTTGAACAGGAGATAATACCCATGACTTCTGTTAAGTGCCAAATTTTATAAAGGTAAAAGTAGGAAGGATGATTACTGTTTTTTAATCGTGTAACCTTTATTTTGTGAACAATGATTATAAAGGCTGACTGTTGAGTAACAAAATGCAAGCTCCCTTAGTTAATTGATGTATGACAGAGACTGTTGAAAGAGATCTTTTTTTCCAGTCCAGTCCCACTTTATACTACAGTTGTACTAAGTTAATTAAAGTTTTCATTGAACATTCAGATGCTGAAGAAAAATCAATCTGTTTGAATTTGCTTGTGAGTTTTCAATGGGAGGAGAACCTGGAACTGGGGAGAGTTTTAAGTGACCTGTTTTGTGAAGACGCATGCTTGTAAGCCACTATATTGCAACACACTGTGCTGCTGTGGGCTCAGGACACTTCCCTGGCAGAAKAGAGCTATCTTGCCATATTTTRTTTCTAGTGTGATATTCATTAGGAAGAATGAATTTTCAGATTTTCTAGGGATACAGAGAACATGGCAAGAATAAAAAAAAAAAAAGAAAAATAACAAAACAGTTTCTTATGTAATCATTTACAGGCTGAATATTTACATTTGCTTTTTCTCTCGCTGCATGTATGAATGATGAATTTAACATTCACAAAAGCAAATGCATTTGAGAGTATTCCATGCTGATGTCTGGTCTTTCATGTGCAGATGACAGCTGGTTATACAGATGATATTAATGCTGCTTCAGTTTTACCAGCTACAGTTCTTATCATTCACCTTGCTTTATCCTGCTTCTTCAGTACATTGGCTGCATCTATCAAATGCTTCTCCATAGTCTGAAGAAAAGCCATGAATTTGCTGAGCTATGAAGGGGTTCAGAAGTGGGGGTTTTTTTGATGCCTTTGTGAAAATCTGGTCCTATTGATCTAAATAGTGATCTTTGAAAATTGTTTTGTTTTGTTTATGCCACGTGATATTCCCCAAAGATGTGTTTTGCCCCATACAGATAGTATCCCAAGGCACTGGTTTCTCCATTCTCATGTAACTCTCAACACAGGAACTGAGGACAAGGAGCATCCCTGTTGCTGTGCTCAGAGAGAAAACAAGAGGAGGAAATACCTACTCRGCAACAGAAACAGATGAAAGCTTCAGTTGCTGGGGATGAAGGAGCAAGGTCCAGGTATTAGAGAGTGAGCTTGGACAAGACTAAGCGAGAGAAGGACACAAGTAAGTCTGCACCTTCTCCTTTACTCTCCATCTCAAACTATGAAATAGCACACAAGAAAAATTAAATTAAAAGGAACATGAAGATTGAGAAAAATAAATTGCAACAAATTAACAAATACTGTCCTGAAGGTTGTTAAACCTTAGATCAGCCTCCTTCAATACAGGCTTTCCAATGCTRTCTTTACTTATGTCATGACAAGGAGAATAAAACTGCCACTTTAACAGAAGAAAAGAGCTTAGAGGAGCCACAGTCTTTTTTTTTGCATTCTTGTTGACAGTGAATCATTGGATCTAGCCAGCTGAAATCCCCAAGTCCTGTAAAAGGAGTTTTTCCTTTTACAGGAATAAAGGAAAAGCTTTAGTTTGTTGTATTTTCAGGCACAAAATCTTAACAGGGAGAACTGCATCAAATCTGTTTAAATTCTGCTGACCTGGTGACCTGGTTCTTTTTTCTTTCCCAGGGAATAAAATTGTATATAACAATATAACAATTTTTTTTTCTTTTCTCCAGAGATCTAAAATTTTTCAGTTAACAATTTTAGTGTGATTTCTTATTTTTTCCCATTTCTAGCAAAACAGACAACCTTAATGAAGTTCTTTATGTCCTGTGGAAAAACTGTCAGAAATAAAGTTGTGTTTSTCATGTTATTTGGAATTACAGCAATGTGCAGAGTCCTTAGTAAGCCAACTGTGCTAAATGATGTGAAGACACAGCAGAGACTGCCCCTTGCACAAGAGTGCTGTACTCTTCTGCACCTCATGAGYTGTGACTCACAACATACTGTAAAAGAACTTCTAAGATAAATAGTGTATTGTCCTAAACTGAATGTAATGAGCAAAAGTGAATGTGCGTATTARTGGATGAGAAATGTATGTTCATCTCTATTATCTGTCTGTGGCTGTCCCATTTTATTAAGATCTCACTGACCAATACTTTCTCCTGCATTACAGAGTGGGAGGCCCCTCASGGAGCTATTGATGAGATCAAAGTAGCCTTAATCAGAAGAATACATAACTAGTGCACAGATATACGGGAGAGTCCTGAATCGGGATGCTATCCTCTGTCCTTGCCTTTACACACTACACTGTTTACAACAACTTTGTGTCAGCTACAAACAATTTTCCCAACCGGGGTAATTCACTCAGGTCATCATCGCTAAAAATTATTGGTCTCACTTTGTGTGATTTTAGATGAAAAATATCATATCCAAATACAATTAYGTCAGTGTCTTTAGACCAAGGAAGAAACTATACTACTGAAAGAAAGGCCCTCTTAAGAGCCTAATGATAATTTTTCAGAAGATGTGCTGTTCTAGTTGCAGAAAGGCAGAGTCAAGCAAGATCCTTTGCTATGGCCGTGTGAAAGGCTGGCTTTGTATGACCTGTGGACAGAATACAATAACAGAGAATAGAGATCTGTTTTTAATATAGACTGAAGGAGGTCTCCTCCACTGACCTGCACAGCATCATCCTTCATTGGAAAAGTCACTGCTGCAGACATTTTGTGTAAAGTGCACAATCCATTACTTGCTTASATTCTTCATGCGATCATAAAGTTTATCGTCTCCTCTAGGCACTATCCATGATGCTGGTATATGGAATATCCTGAACAATGTAAACAAAACCCTATAGCAGAAACCAAAGAAAAGACCGGGGATCTACAGCAATATATCTGGGGCAAAGCCGTTTGATATGTGGTTGTAATTATTTGTAAAGAAAAGAAGCACAAATTCAAACATTCAGAGGGAGATCTTACAGAGCCCTAAAACTATTATTAAAAGATCCAAAAGACTCTACTTGTTCAAGCACCACGTTACCCAATCACTTTAGATGTATTGTATTAAAGCAGCTATCACCACTGCTGGGCTAACTTCAGAAATAATAACTCTCASCCTCTGAAAGAAAAGGAATTACTTTGTTCAGTGTAACCTGCAGGGCTACTCAGAGAGATATTTTCTAACGATGTTGAATAAATTGAGAACACAAATCTTACTTAATTTGTGGCTGGAGATAAACTTAAGCTTGAGTTTAGAGCCCGAGTTAATATTCTTCCTCCATCTTCCTCAGTCTTCCTAAATCAGCAACGACAGATACCATCAAGAGCATATGAGATGCCAACCAGGACATAATCAGCAAAACGTAGGACATTCTGAGCATATGAGGCAAATGATCACTCRGGGAGATGTTGATGGCCTTATGCCTATTCATTTATCTACTTGAATCAAGAGAATGGATAAGGAGGGGGGATGAGTATTAGGAATGGGGGAGGGAGTCRAGGAATGATTAACAATAGGTGCGAGACAGGAAGAACTAGATTAAACTGATCCATATGCAAATKACTTGAGTCTGATTGCATCAAACCATGCACAGTTTAATGAGTATGGTGCGATGCCTTTATCTTTCTTGGATGTGTTCTGAAATAAGGACTGYTCCAAGATAAAACACACTTTAATAAGGAGGTTTTTCATTGCAAGGTCGATCTGCATTTGCATTTCTCTCTCTGAGCAACACAGCTTTCCTCAACCTCCATTCCTTTTTCAGAGATTAGTCAGTAAGCACTTCTYCATGTCTGACACACATTTTATGGCACTGCTTACTTAAGATGTGTGCGAGTTTTAGTGTGGACCTTTATGACTTGGATGAGACACTTGGTAGTGTGGACTAAGTGGCAGACTCTTATTTTTCTACTTATCTCTCCATCTCTCTTTGCCCTTCTGTTTTTCTGAAGTTCTGTAAAATCCTTTCAGTTTCCACACACTATGATACAGAGACATAACTTTGATACAGTATCTTGGGTCTAATTCAGAACTGCATCATTGCTGCGATGTGGTGATAACTCCAGTTTCTCTGACGCTAATCTGATTTTACGCTACTGTAACTGAGGTCCAGCCCTCTATTTCACAAGAGTGAGTTAGTTAGCTTCTTCCAAAGGGCTGCCTTTGTATACTATACAGAGCAGCCAGGCTACTTTGAGCTTCACCTGTCTTAGGTTCTGCTTGTGATTACAGATGCAGAYGAAACACAATAGAGGCAGACTTTTCCTCTTGTAGAAGAAAGAGGATGGTAAAAATAATCATCCTGCTGTAAATATAAAGTATTTCAGGCTCAAAATGTTGATGCTGAGCATTAGTCCCCAAATAATTCAGGCAAAAAAATTAATAATGTCAATAGAAATAACTTTATGAAAGAGAAATCTGTCCTCACAGCAACTGAAATTTGTCTCAGAAACAATGATCTGTTGAACTAGGCTGGTGTCTAAACCCACTTTCTCCACCACCTTTTCATCTTTTTATCGTGAATGTGAAATATTTCAAATATATCCCATGCTAACAAGGTCTGTGAGCACAGAACCTTCCATTGATTTAAACAGAAATAATTGGAGCTCCTAGTGCCTAGCATATTGGGAATCCAAACTTGTTACTGCATATTAGAGCATTATTAACATGATCACTTGTTTTCTACCATTGGACTGCTTCATGTCCTTAAGAATCTCTCTTTATATTCTTTTGAAAGTAATGTGTTCTTACATTATTTCTTTCAATTCACTCAACTGCAGTTTCACTTACATATCTTTTAGCTTTTCTCACTCTGTTCCTAGGTGTCTAGAACTTCCTTGCATCTTGTAATTAATTCTCATTCAGTAGCTACAACAGCCTTTCTTATCTTAGATCATAATTCTGTCCTTATGTGCTCCTTTACACCACATGCTACAGCCACATGATCTCTCCTCATAGACCAAGGCTCTCACATCAATAAAAGACTGGAAAGTGTTAACCCAGTCACAAAACAGAGACTTGATAACATTTAGAAGAGTCCTACTTCTATCTTAGCTTCTGTTATGCATTATTACTTGTGGTTTTGCAATGTCTAAGGTTCAGGAGAAGTCTAGGTAGCAGAATGACTCTGTTGTAGGTGCTTACATCCTTATATACCTAGTAAAAGAGTATACTCTGGGAGCTAGGTGTGAATTAGGCGGTTCTGGAGGTAGGCACATATCTTCTTATCTCTTGGCATGGGCTAGGACCTTGTAGTGATAGTGCAGGAAAAAAAATACGGCGTCTGTCCCAAAGAGTTTACCCCGAAGTAAACGATGAACAGCTGATGCTGATACATAAGGGATATGAGGGATTAGTAGCAGGGTGTGGCGTGTTTGTTGTGCTATACCTTAGAAAACTGTGTTGCAGTAATAAAAGTTAGATGCTACAAATCAGGCATTGTGAAWCTCCACGTTCCTGCTCCCCCACCCCCAGGGATGACAGGCATGAGTCTTCGCGTGGTGGTGCCAGAGTATCCCTTCTCAGCTGCTGCCAAGCTTCAGCTGAAGGAGAACGTTCTTAAGGTCAGATCTGAAGACAGAGTGTAGCTCTGTGACTGTGAGAGGGAGCTTAAAAAAATCGCAGCGTTGGGTGTCAGTGAGGGGATGATGGAGGCTGGCACCATCGCAGCTATCTGCAGAAGGAACTGCCTTTCCTATACTGACATGGAGTTAGTCGAATCTCAGGCACGGTTCCAATCTTTCTTTGATTAGGTGCTGTCAGAGGCCTCTTCGAAAGCTTTGCCCTTGTTAGGGTTAATCTGAATCACTATAAACACGTGGTTTCACACTGGCTTCCATTCTCAGGTATCTATTGGAATTAATAAAAATCATCATCTGTCAGAGAAACACTTAGAATGAAATCYTGACATTCTTGTAAGCAACTATCATCTCATGTCTAGTGTCAGTGACATCAAGTTCTAACCACGTGGTTCCAAATWTTTTCACCCTTTCACTTAATCTGACACCCCAGTTCAAGTGGTGGCTGGGCATTTCTCTTCCCTCTCAAGTGGGAAGGGTCAGTCTGTTTRTTTTCTGTCAGGACTTTTAGCTGCTAGTGAAGACTATTATTAACCTCCTTCTGGTCCTTTCAGTTGGCCAAGTTACATTTTCCCTTTACAAGCATAGGCACTGCCATTCATTACCACTCTAGAGTTGGCATGTATATTTAAAATCCTGCTAACATTTAGAGYGCCAGCTATGTCACAGTTCTGAAGTGTATCCAATGACGATGGTCTGAGGTGAGTTAGGAATTCTTGAATACCGACTAGGAATTAGTGATGGGAAGCAGAAACATCTACCGTTAGTGCCATCAGATCTCTCAGTTTTGCTTCCACCTTGTATGTGTGATTTTATTCTGACATCTTCATCTCAGGTTGTCACTTGTACTTTTGCTCCCAGTTTCAACACAGGAATCTGTCCTGAAAGTTAAGAAGAAGTATTTATGTAGGCTTAGAGTCATACCTAAATGATCTTTGATCTCCATGCCATTTTYACACTATAGCTGTCTCTTTCTCTTTCATTCATGTGGCTGTAAAATCTTTTAATCTTTGCTGCAATTTCCTTTGGAAGGTCTCAATCACTTTAATATYTGGCAACTCTGATTTTTGCCTTCTCATCTCAAATGCTAAATCTTAGAGAATTTCCTGAATAATAAAAATTGTGTCTATATATGCAAAAGTGGCCATAAGGCCTTTCTCAGCCCTATTTATCATATAGAATTTATATTAGTCCAATGTATTCTTTGTTGGCCTGATCCAGTTTCTGWGTAAGTTGCTGGCACTTTTGTGATAGATCTCCACAGTAATGGGCCTTAGCCCAAAACTAAGSTGTATTTAACTCAGTGTTAATCTGCAGGGCCTGTAACAAACTGATGACTTTGATGTTCTCTTCTGGGAATGCAAATGTGTCAGTCACTTCCATTTCTCTTTTCAAAACCCAAGTACCTGCATGTTAGGTGGGTTAGGCTGTGAAGATAGTCCTCATCGGTATAAATTCTATTTCTTTAGAACAATASTTTGGATTGGACTAAAAATGACGGTATTTTCAGAAGAGGTAAAATTGAGGACATGTTATTTAGAAACCTATACAGAATAAATATTTTTTTTTCTATTAATTACCAGACTCAATATTATAGGTATATATATATGTGTATATGTGTGTGCACATGTGTGCTTGTGTGTGGCTGTATTATTGCATATATATTTCTAAGCGCTGCATTAATGAATCAAATTCAATGTTTCTTTTCTAATAGGACAACAAAACAACATTTGTCCCCTTTAGCCTTACTGGACTCTTTCTTGGACTGAGCCATGATAYGTGGTAAAATCTGAGATTTTCGAATAGCAGTTGCAATGTGATTCTTTTCTGACATGCTCATCTATCCAGTAGAAATTGAACTTAGATCACCAGTTACCAAATGGAAACAACTTTGAAATGCTGTCAACATTGGCTTGATTTGAACTGGTGACCTAAAGGTGAAGGAATTTCCTATTAATCATTCTTTTGAGCCATACATTCCCTAGCAGTGACAATTTAACAGAATTGCTAGAAAGCTCATCTATTACAGTCACAAATCAGGTAGCCAACAACAGCAATGTTTTAATCTTAATCTATCTCTGCTTCTCCCCTTGCTTTCCCTTTCCCCTCTGCCCCTAACACATACAAACAGAAAGACTTTCCCCTTCTATAAATACAATGGATGTTGTTGTCAGTTCAGATAAGAGCAAATGCCAGATAGGATGGCAATATTTTCAGTCCTGGCAAATGCAATCATAAGTTCAGTTTATTAATATTGCAACAGTTGCACTAAATGAGATCACTTGGATAACAAAACATTTATCAACAAAACGCTGCCACCTACTGAAGTTTTGCAAACAGCCCAGATGATTGGATAAGATCACAAATTCACTCTGTCACAAGCTTATGGTCTTCGCTGAAATCATTTTGGAAAAAAAAAAAAAAAAAGAAAAGGGAGAAAAAGCAAGAATGATAACCAGCAGAACAAGACAAGACATCTCTTTCATGCAGCCTCTTCAGGAAGTGTCAGGGTAAATCTTGGAGAGCAACCTCCAAAGAGGAAAGGAGACTTGGCTCTTTGTGCTCAATATGTTGTGGAGTTTTCAAGTACAGCTGCTAGGGAACACTTCCTATCAACTGCTGTAGCTTGCAGCAGCCCATTGTAAACTTCCAGTTTTCCTGTCATGCCGATCTCCAAAGCTTCTATTCATCCCATAGTAAACTGGCATCAAGTCTTCTTGCCAGCTTTTTGGGCTCCTTCACTCCAGGTAAGAAATAATTTGGAAATAAATATAAAAGAAGTGAAAGTAATAATAACATATCATCTTCTGCAATTTCCATTTCAGGATCTCAAACAATTTATTTATTTTTTTTCATAATCTCATGCCTATGAAACAACGATAAGTTCTGTCCACCATTTATAAGAATTTAGCTATGCACACTMACTGTTTTGGTAGGATTAGCTAATGATCACAGATACAGAAGGTGGCAAGGCTTTGAGTAGGAATTCTGTGCCCATAAGAAGCTTCAGAAAGCATTTCTGCAGAGTGTCATAACCTAGACTGGCCGTCAGGCAGAAGTCTAGATTTCACTTCAGAGATTCTTGCAAGAACTGCTTTGGCATACTTCATTGTTAATTATTGCTAAGAATGATTTAAATGAAATGGGAACAAAATTATTCACGATGATGCAACTTTTTAAATTCACTGTTTATAGAAAAGAAGTATTTATGCTAATCACTAAAGCAAACTCAAGAGTCAGAATAACATGTTTTAGGAATGACAACCTCATTGCCATTATTTCATGCAATGGATCACCCCTATTTTCCCTTGCAATGCTATTCAGCTGCTTATTTGTAATGAAAAGAAAATTAATACTTACCCTGGAAAATCCTTGGATGCTAAAATTATAGACATCTCACAGGATATTAAAAATGTGACTGCTCTTTAACACTAGAGTACAAGAAACTGTTTAAATGTGCATAACTTTAAGCAGGGGAGCAATTCCATTGAAATAAACAGGACTATTCAAACATTTCAAATTTTACATGTGATTCTGTGCTGTGCTAGCTTAGGGGCTGAGAATGGATATGCTTATTTAATGCAGTGTTTATCTACTAAACCTTCATTCAGCATTACTGATTCTTTCTCTTTCATCAGACAGARACAAGGACTTAGCTCTCCATTTTTTCTAGTCTCCTTCTGGGCCAGTTTCAAACTTTATTGTGCCTTCCCATGCATTTGCATTTTCTATCTATCTGATGTAGAAAATAGCAGCTATGAAACCATACCCTTAGTCCTGGGGGAATAAAGTGGATGACTTGAAAGGAAACACTCAGAGGTTTGTCTAGATTAGGGAATGTGATCAATATTAGACTGGGGCTGGTTCTTCCTGACCTWATTCTGGTCCTTTCTGCATTGGGAAGCAAGATCTCCTTTCTTCTTAGGATTTAGCTGTGTGCAATCGCCTTTGGGTGCCCTTCACAACTGTGCCCACGTATATTGACTAGCCCTGGCCCTATTCTCTCATCCTAGCACTGGCATTGCCTTTACAGCCTGTGCTGTTGTGCTTATTTAGTGYGGGATGTGGACGCATGCTGGCTACAGCACTGGGAACCCCCAGTAGCAGCAGGGCAGACCCAAAGCCTTTTGGCTACCCTGCCGAACCATCTTGCAGYACATTTTAGTCTTCAATGCGTTTCTAAATCTGGAAAGTACATGGCGGGTTAGTTACGCTGTTCTCTCTGATATGTGTGGTATCCARCACATTCCTTGCTCTTAAAGCAGAGGAAAAGAACTAAATCCCCAGTGTGGGCCACCTCTAACTTGCATTGCTGGATATAAACCCTGACTAGTTTAGGTAGTCCTGGCCATTAAGCCATGCTTTGCTGCAGCTGTTCTTCAGCACACAGGAACTTCAAAGGGTTTTGATTCCACTCAGGGACACTGGAGCCAACACATCTGCTAGCTCCTGTCGAGATGAAWGCGAGTGTTTAATGCACACAACTGCCCTAACCAGTGTGCAGGTGCAATTGCTGGCTGAAGCTCTTCATACTGGCCTGTCTATATTTAATTCTTTTTTCTATGAAGATTCATAGTTATTTCTGAGCTCAGACCTTCTGGCCTGGCCTGCCTCTCAGTGACATCGTTCCTCTAAAAGTGTCTGTACTTTGCTTCTTCCACTGGCACCATGGTGGTGGCTTCAGGCTTTCCAGGGTCAAGCTGACAGGGCAGACTGCCCCAACCCATGATCTCAAGCGCAAGGTAAACAGTGTATGCTGAGCTTGTCCTTCATTAGCTGAGCTAATAAAATAAGATTCCTGGCTTCTGAGGCAATATGCTAACCTCATCTAAAATTTTCCTTCATCTTTTGTACCTTCCAGCTTGCAATAAAAATTTTTGAGAGACTGCGGAAAGCTTCGCTGTTAAGGGCCTTTGGCTGACCAGAAACACGGTTTAAACACAGATGAAACAGAAAGGGCAACAAGCACAGGCAAGAGCCAATGCACGTGCGCTGAGAGGTTGCCTAAAGTGAGGCAAAGACCTGGTGGGTGGAAGAAGAGGAAGTGAAGGTCTTTGGTGGCCTTTCTCAATCTGCTTCAGTTGTGCCTGAATTATCATTTCCCCTTAGCCCTGATCTCCAGAGGAAGGGGGTAGATGATTATGCACCTTCATAACTCCATATGATGAGCTGGTTGGAAGGAAATGGCTATGAAATAGTACCTGTCTCCGTCTGCATGGCAGRCCTGTGATTTCACAGGAATCTGGACGGCTTTCTGGCTAAAGAATATTGGAAAAGGAGGACTTCATATTCATCTTTGGTGACTGTCTCTTGCTCACTCTTGCCTCAGTGTGTATTATATCTCRCCTGGCACATTAAGGAGGTGCTGTGAAATGGCATTCCTTTTGTGATACAGAATGACTCAGAGAAGAACCAACACAATACAAGTTTCTGAAAGGAATCTGTTGGTCAAGTTTAGAAAAATAACTCCACAATTTAGGGCAGCGTCTGACTGCAAGCTGCTGAGGACATGCTTACCCAGCCCCGGGCAGAGCCGAGCAAGCTGGCTCCCTGGAGCAAGGCCAGYTGGACCTTCCAGCCAGCCTGTTCAGCCCTCCCCTGAAACGCTGCTCGCTGGGACTGCGGCACCCCTGTTGGGTGCTCTTGGGTAAAATCATCAGGGGGAGCCGAAAGTTTTGACACAACATTTTGTGTTGGAGTCTGTGGAGACACCTGGTTGATGAAATGAGCTCCTACACACTGAGCAAAGAGCTGCCTCCTATGCTGTTAACAGAGCAGCTCCCACCTGTGCTTTTTATCCTTTCTTCAATCACTGCTCTGGTTTTCCAAACCACTGGTGAGGCRAAAGAAGAAACCTTGTGGAGCTCCTGACAAGGCAGTACTGTCTATTAGGCTARTGTCAAGATATACATTTATTTGAGCTGTCAACTTCTAGGTCATAKAAAATTTCTGTATTAATACAGAAGYGACTTTGGTATTGGTGATGTGCAGAAGCAAGCATAGTCTGGATTAAGAGCTGTAATTTGTGGGCTGCTTAGGACTCGATGAGCATTCTTGGTACTATGCTTCTTTTTAAATTATGGGATTTATGCAGTCTGCAAATGAATAACTCCAGTGTGCTGCTATTATTCTACAAGTGAGCACATTCTGAAACTGCTGTTTCTTACTGTTGGTCTGAGATGAAGGCAGCCCCTGGAAAAGTCACTGCTGGCYGCCTCTCACTGCACAATATGCAAACAAAATTTAATGGCAAAAAAAGCATTTTGAGTTTTAGTAGCTAGTCAAGAGAGGTTTTATATCTGGAGAATTGTTTTATTCATCCTCAGGGGAAAAAAGGTATTTCATAGTTTATTCCCTCCAGAGACAATAGTTGAAGGTACTGTGCCTAGACAGACTGTCTTGCATCTGGTTTATTTGGATGTTCTTTTACAAGTAAAACTTTCTGTATCTGTTAGATTTTCTGGCCATRCCTATTAATGGAGTTGGCCACTGTGTAAATTAACCACACGTATTAATTTGCAGTTCTTGTGGTTMATAGATTTGTACCAGTGCAGACCAGAGCAGAATCTTGTCTTGTCTGTCTTGTCTGTAGAAGTTTAGAGCAAATATGTAAATATTGTATATCCATTTAGCATAGGAGATCTTGAGCCTTCCCYGTGTGGTACAGAGCTTTTGCTGGGCAGAACGAGAACTGCAGAAGCTCTGCTGATCCTGCCTGGTGGGGAAAGCCCCTTGGTGGCTGTTGTCTTCACCTGAGCAGACCAGCTTTGAAGCATATATGCAGGCAATTCCAGACTCTCACAAAACTGACAAAAGAGTAACAATGGCAGGTGTGTTTGAAGTCCAAGAGCATTTTGACATTGCCATACCAAGAGGCACAGCATCCAGCCCTCTCTAGGGTCCCATAAGGGTCTGGCAAGCCGTGCCTCCATTAACTGGCTTCAGGATTTAGAGCACCTACACAGAAAACCTCCAGAAAAATGACTATCTGAGGAAGTACGTGGCCTGTTCAGAAAGAAAACACATGGGCACAGACAATGCTTTGACCCATATGTAGGTGAACCTGACAAGAGGAGAGCTCCTAGGGAGGCCAGCTGTCACACCCCTTTTACCTGTCCAATTCCTACATGCTTTGGGAGATAGGTGACTGCATCTATTGCTTTTCAGAGAAACTGAAAAATGACCCAAAATAGACCATCACTGGTGGCTACAACACTAGCTGGGCATGTGGATGTTCAATCCTCCCCTTTGCTAGCCATCCTTTTCAGTTTCAAAGCTCTGTGTGGCATCTGTAAGGAATGGTATCATTGCCTCAGCATATTGGTACGTCTGYTTTCAGAAATATGCACATCTTTTAAATTAGGTGGCAATGAAGCAGCAGGTTTGACTCCTAAAAAATTGCCTCAAGGGTTTGAAAAAGTAAATAAGCATAGGTACTTAGATGCTAAAAATGCTAAGTTTCATTGCATCTTCATAAAACATGTGTGGAAATAGGTCTTTAAATTGCCTCAACAATCTTAAGGATTTTCCCCTTCCATGTTTTCCATCCATCCTTGCTTCCTTTCTTTGTCCCTCTATTTTTTTCTTTTTCCCATATTTTTCTCTCTATTTTCCCTCTTTGTTTCTCCTCTTAAAAAGCACACAGGAGTATTTCTGATGTTGTTTGTAAATGAAAATTCAATTTTCTTTGAAATCTTGAAATTAAAAATCACTAAAATCCTATTTGTCTTCAACAAAATGAACAACATTTGTACACCTTTACTCTCCTTTGTAATTCTCATTTCTTTCTCAATGGAGAGTTATAAAAAGCATGAATATTGATAATCAGAAGCTATTACAGGCAAGATGTATGCCTTATTTCTAGAACCATATTACACCATTATAAGTTATTTTCACATTTTCTCTAGAAAGAGTAACAACTTTAGCCTGGTCTACAGAATTGATTCAGTGTCATTCTCTTGCCAGGTCGTAGACACCCTTCTGCAGATTGTATGTGGATCTGTTCATTCAGAGAGTTAATCCACAGCAGGTCAAAACTAAGTCTTAYTGAGAACTTATGAAGTACACTCCATGTGGGGTGAAGGTTCCTCTGTGAGTACTTACAAAGAAACAGCACAGAGTAATGGGAGGGAGGGGGATTTGGAAGCGCCTAGCAAATCTATGACCATGAGATCCCTCAGCTTTTCTAATGCCAGGAAATAAGCACCTAGGAATGGTTAAATAAAGCTGATCAGTTTGGTGCCCCAGAAAAGTGCTATTCTGCTCTTTTCCTTGTGGTTTGTGTCAGTACCACCTTGTTATTTGGGGATGCAGGATCTACCCATTGCTGCACAGGCAGCATCAGAGCTTCAAGCAAAACAGCTTTGGGAGCTGATGGCAAAAGCCCTGGTTGTCAGACAACATGGCCCCRTTGGCACAACAATAATTTGCACTGACTGTCAAACAGGCTGCCCTGTGCATAGGATTGTACATGTACCAGCCGTGAAACCAAACCCTTCAGCCGAATTTCCTGTYTCTTCGCAATTTTTCCCAGCTTGACTGCACCAACATTCATATTATTTTAGCGAGTCTTTCTGTTTACACAGAGCCTGGTTTCCTTTGGTTGGCCCAAAATGTGTTTGTTCCCATTTCATGAAGACAGTGCCTGCAGAATACATCAGGCAGGACGGTAACTTTCCTACACTTTGGCATGTGTTTAAGAGTCACACCACACAGATTTAACGCTGGTGGACGATAAAGAGATTAAATTTTCAAGTGCCAGCTCATCACATCAGGATGACACAACTCCCACTGTACTGCTGAACTTACATGAGTCCTTTATCGTGGGTGTAACGGAGAGACTGCTGAGGGAAGTTTGAGAAAAATGGTTTATTTATCACAACAGCAAATGGGAAAATAAGTGTTGTAAACCATAAACAGCCTATTTTGAAAGGCTTGGCATGGTGCCTTGCGTGCTGTCTGCAGTGCCTGCAAATTACCTAACTCGGCGTGTAATCCACGTGTGTGTGTGTGTGTGCGTACTTGTGGTTTTATCATGAACAGCTCAGAGTGATGTCTGGGAGAACTGCACACCGGTGGAACCTGCCTGCACGGAAACAATGTTCCGGCGCTTGCTGCTTAACTAGTTAATAGTGCACAAAAGTATCAGGAGCTCATCCACGTAGCGTCCTGAGCGTGATCCATGAGGATGGGGAGAAGGATGTGCACTACTGCAGACGTGCCCCTTTCCCAAAGTAATGGCTCGTGGGATGGGAGCAGCCTTGTGACACTTCAGGTCCCCCTTTCCTAGGGAGCAGCTGYGAGGGTTCAACTGGCATCTGCACTAGCAGGTTGAGGGACAAACCCTCCTCTCGCTCTGTCCTCTGTCTTCCCTTACCAGCAGCTCGCAGAGGGCGGAAGAGACTTGGTTAAAATGCTGCTCTGGTACCCATGGGGACTTGGCCGGAGGGCGTGATGTAGGGCTTTGACTGACGGAAGTTGACAGCCTAGCCGGAATTCCCAGCTTGTACATATTGAGGACAAGTATGTGAACAGATATTCCAACACCCACTGTACACTTTACAGGATTTGTAAACAATGAAATGTAATGTATATATGTCCTGATCCTTCATTAATCAGGAAAAAACAACATGTGAGGAAGCATCAGGGGCCCAGTTCTGCTTTCCAACGTGTAGGCACCATAACCCTCATTAATTTGAGGAGTCACATGGGTGTACCCTGAGGGGGTGATTGCATCCCACATCAGCTACAAGTGACCAAAAAAGGAAAAATAATCGGTCTGATACTGGTCATTTGGACAATGTGTATTTGATGTGTCAGAGTCATTCCAACCTTCCAGTTACCAGATGTCCGTAAAAATTCATAGCAGGCTATTAAATTTAGCAGATCCTGTCTTAATTAGATTAGCTTCTGCTCAGCATGACAGCAGAGTATTTCACTGATGGAGGATTTATACAGATTTCTGGTGGGAATTCTTTATGGAAGTTATAGTCTTTTATCCAGTGGGATTCAGCAATGGAGAGGGGGGAGGGACGAGAGGAAGCCCTGATAAGGACACACAAACATTGTCATGGCATATTAAAACATAAATGGGAGCTTTTATTTTATGGATGTTCCCTTTTTATTTCTTTCTCAGAATATAGATAGGCCGTGTGAGTGTTTTTTGTGTCCTTGCATTATCAGGCCCAGCAAACATAATGGCATATGGGTGGTGGAAAACTACAAGCAAATTCTTGTTGTCAAATTCCCTCCTAAAACTAGCACCAAAGGAGTACTCAATGTTCAGTTGCCTGTCAGGTCATGAGTTATTTTTTCACCTACAGGAAACAGAACTGTACAGTTTGTCTTGAGCTGGTTTTATGTGCTGCAATCCAGCATCTATCCATCCTTTGCCCTTCTTCCTTTAAGGTCACTGAAAAAAAAAAMCCCACCAACAAAAAAACCCAGCAAACCCACTTTCTTATTAATTCTGCCTCTGCCCCAATGCCAATGATTACCTGTTTTTCTCTGCAAAGGTTTTTATGACGGATATATACTGTTAATGGTGACATTGGTGTCAGTAACAGAACGTGAACAGCAGCAACGCCTGCGCTCTATTCCCAATGCGTAGATAACTTCATAAAGAAAAAAAAAAAAGAAAAGGTGGGTGGAGGGGAGGGGAGATCTGGATAATTTTTCTTGTCATTTGATTCACCACTGAAAAGGTCACTCCCCGTACGAGGAGACAGTCCTCCCTCCGAGATGCCTGGGGGAGGAGCAGCGATGGCGGGGCCCAAACGCGGGGCTCTGCGCCACCGGGCGGCTTTTGTGAGGGGGCAAGGCAGCCCTCGCAAGGCACGGGGGCCGCAGCGCCCGGGGTGTGCATGCTGGCGGCTGATAAAAACAGAGAGGGACCATCCTGTGCTCCCGCCGCGGGCTCATCGCATTCACATCATACACCGTTCGTTACTAGGCAACTGATTAAATATACGTGCTGGTCCTTCAAGCAGCGCTTGCAATTAATTAACCAAACCATTTTCATTCTGACTGTCTCCTGCTCTCCCCTCCCCACCACCAACCACCTTCCCAAGTGCTGTCCTCTGACACAAGTGCAAGAGATTTGATGTCCTCCTGACCCGTGGCGTGATAAAATAAAGGATGGTCTCTTTGCATAGAGGCTGTGGTCAACACCCCGGCAGCGGACACCTCTGAGCATCCCTGGTGGGTCTAGTCAGCAGCTGGTACACACAATAGACATTCTGCTTTGCTGTGCCAGCACCGATGCAAATCCAACTGCAAAAACCGCAGGGCAAAGTCCAAAGGCAGATCCCCYGGCAAACCTATTTGGAGTGGATTCTCCAGTTGTACAGAGGGATGACGGATCGGTTGTTTGTCTTGATTTTAAAACTGGCATCTCACATCCCTAAAGTACTCATTCTCAAATGTAAACCGCTATCAAAAATGTTTGTATTTGGACATATATACATATAAGTATATGTACATATAAGTATATATACATATAAGTATATGTATATATATACATATAAGTATATGTATATATGTATATACATGTACTGCAATAAATATAAATATTTATACCAACACTAATATACATGCGTGTGGTGCTAACATCCAGGGATACCAACTGTGACTGAACGCTCTTCTGTGCTAGCTATTACAAACAGACCCAACAACAAACAGTCCCTACCCTGCTCAGCTCCCAGACTAAATAGCAAGGACAGGCAAAGTGGAAGAAGGGATTTAGACATCAAAGATTATTCAAGGTCATACAGAGGGTCAGTATCAGAGCTGGGAATACAAAATGGATTTTGTTTTGGTATCAGATTCTATAATAAAAAAAAAAAAAGTGAGTCATCTCACTCTAAATCCTCCCTCTAATTTTGTAATACAGTTGTCATATTAAAGTTGTATGAAATAGACTGGAATTACACATGGAAAATGGATAACTACAAGGATCCTGGAAGATCTGACTGTTCCTATTACACTTGATCAAATGCAACTGTCAGCTGCTTTGGCAGAGATCACCTTTGATGATTAAAAGGAGAGGACTACATTATGAGAGGGTTTGAGCATGAAACCACTCGCTGCAATCCACAATTAAGCAGGAGAGGCTATTGTTCTGTTTCTCACTGGGAACAGAGTTAGGGATTTATTGGAGTTCACAGGCTTGCTGCAGAGCTCGTCCTTAACAAAATCGTAGCCCCATTCCGTATCAGARCTGCCCTGCTCAAAACCCTGAGTGCATTAAAGCAGCAATTTAGGGGTTGTTTGAAGGGGAAAAATAGCATGTTGAGTTGCATTTCCTTTTTTTCCCTTCTTCCCACTGGCTCTCTGCTGGGGGTGGGGGCGATTTGAATCAGCAGATTCTCAATGGCATTGTCACGTACTGGAGCTGGGGATAGAATCACTAGACAYGTGTAAGGAGCAAGTAATGAAGCTCAGACTGACTGACGATTCAGGGCTATATATACATATATAATTTTAGCACACTGGCCAGCAGCCGGTTTGGTGGGAACCGTCTGTGGAGCTGTGCTGCTTTACACTGCCTGAGCACTGTGCCTTTGATTCCRAACTGGAAGTTTCTCTGAAAAAAAATGTTCTTTGGGTTTGTGGCTTTTTGAATGAGCTAAGGCCATTTTCCACCATTAAGAGGACCTTGGTGTACTTGGTTTCTCTGGCTTGAGTTTGACTTGAATTTGGCTTTCTTTTTTTTTTTTTTTTGCCTACACTGTGGTTTGACTAAAGAAGGATTTTTTTTTTTAAACTTCATCGAGTTGAGCAAATCTGCACGGTGGCGCTTTGCCTGCCAGCGGCACTCATGGTCTGCGTGGTGGCAAATGCTCTGCAGACTGAGGGTCTGCACGTGCAGGTTCCTCAGCCTTGTTAATCCAAAGGACGGGGGAATAAATGAGACACCTCACAGGTCCCTCTTCTCTGAAGCGGCTGGCTGCGGTCAACCCTCCCGCTAGGGCCATGCCCTCCTCCTCTTCAACTTTGGCTGTGGCTTTGCTGATCTTTGGATGAGGAAAAACATTAGTAAAAAGCTATTTTATGCCCTCATAAAGAGTTATGTGTCACTAAGCAGTGATGGAAGTACAAACCAACCTAGCCAAAAAGCCCAGTTTCCTGTCACAGTTTCTTTCCAGTGGTGCCACAGCGTCATTAATCTACCCTGTGCTTTTCGGTTCCACCCAGCAGATGTGAAGGCTGCCAGTGCAGGCACTGCTCCTCAGCCTCGTTAATCCAAAGGGCGGGGGGAGAACATCAGAGCACACCTGTATTTCTTGCAGGTCTCCGCATGCTGGTTTTTTTCCCTTATCCCTGTAATGATTTATATTTAATTGACTTGTAATTAAATCCACTTTTCTTTTTTTTTTTTCTTTTCTTTGTCTTGGTTCTTCCATGTCCACATATGGTCTGTCACTAGCCTTGATTTTTTTTCCACCATAATGAGGCAGTAAATCCTATGAGACTGGACAGGAAGCCTGGCTTGCCAAAGAGAGACAGGATAAATATCTCCTGGAGACAGCCAGAGGTTTGATTGTGCATTGTCCATATAGTGTATTTCAAGGAGTGCCCTGGGCAAGCCTGGAAAAACTTTTATGTCTGCAACAGTTATTTCTTTCTGGAAAAACAGATCTAAAAAAAAAGCCCACTGTGTGKTTTTTTTYYYYTTTTTTTATGTGTGTTGAATCCATGATATATAGAAGATGACTCGTTTTGAAATTTCAGCTGGGCTGTTTTTTAGAGGGAGAAGATCACTATACAGAAACACCTCTTTTAGAAAATGTGTGCTTGCCGTCACTGATCTCTTTAGCTGAATCAGCATGGAWGTATTCTTATTCCTCAAGTGGGAGATTTCTGGGATCCTGCTGTTCTGAGTAACTTAATTAAAAATACTTTATGAATACTTTCTTGGGCTTCTAAGCATGTCTAGGCTCATTCATGTTTATGCTTCACCCCAAACACTGGTGAACTTGCTGATCACACATTCCCCACAGCCACTTCTTCCTGTAAATGCAAGAGACAGCCTAATACATTGGGATACTGTATCAAAACTAAGATCAATTCAGTAAAATGGTGACTGATGGCATATTAATGACACTGTGGGTACTATGCTTATTCTGTATGAAAATACACATTTTGAATTCTTTCTTATGGGATCAAGTTAAGACCTTGGAAAAAGAGTATTGCCCAGTTATAAGAGAACACTACAAAGTTCTATCACAATGTTTTCTTATATTACACACAATAGCTGGCATCTTGGCAAACTGATGCAAAATTACTATACTTCAGAAAGACTTGCTTGTTTCAGACAAACATAAAAGAGAGGTTACCTTTATTGCTGCTAGTGTAAGTGCACGGAAAACACTCAAAAACAGATTCTTYTGTGCTCCACTAGCGCTGGTTACACTAATGATTATGTCTTTTAAATTAARAGACTTAATTTGAAGGAGATGGAAAAACTGCATCCTCGGACATGAGCACATGGTCAATTAAGATTCCCAGATATCCCAGGGAGCACAGCATCCCTTACCTGTGCCTTCTCCCTCTCTTGCACATACACATACCAATGCTCCTCAAGGGTTTGCTAATGCAGCGTACTGTTGAATTACACAGGCTAGGTCTGCAAGCTAGCTCTGGAAAGAACAAGCTTGCAGACTGGAATGAGTGTAACAGCAGTAGCAGTATATATTAGCTTGCATGTGTGAGTTAGCCAGCCTGGCTACCACAATGGGTAGATGGCTTCTGCTACCTCAGCAAGCTCACGAGAGCCATCTCGGGTCTTCCAGCATGACATGGCATACTGCGGCACTGACAACCCTCTCCTGCCTCCTCTCCCACCCAGGGCAGAGCACTTTGCAGACAGGGGCTACGCATGCAAGCATGCATAGTCTGGGTTCGTAATGGAACAAACCAGCCTCGCTTGATYGTGGAAGTCGGCGGTGCAGCTACACTGATGCACGCTGACAGATTCCCAGCAGAGATGTTTCTGTCTGTCATTAGTACTTACCATGCTCCACCAATCCGGGGGGCTGTATGCTTATTCATTTTAATCATCATTCTGCTATAGTCATCTCTTCTTGCCTTTTGCAGTTAAGGCCAGCAGGCACTATTTTGGTCTTCCAGCCTGGTCTTGCACTGATTTCAGCTTTAAGGGATAGTTTTGAATAGGAGTGCAGAAGAAGCACAGCTCCCTTCCCCCGGCAGCCATCAAGGCTGAATCCTTCACTCTGCTTCCCCCATGTTTCAACCTGCACAGTGTTATGCTAATTTTGCTTGCAGCTTCAAGTCAGCTGAATTTTCGGCTGGCTTCAACTTAAGCTGTTTTTATTTCAAATAAGGTAAATTACCAGCTTCAGTGCAGRGCTTGGTTTCCAAACCTCTATTGCTTCCAGCAGCTCTGCATAATCCCTGTGCAATGCTTGTCCTCCACTCCCCCGTGCCAGGGACAGGCTGCTCTACTTGGCTGCTCCAGGGCCTCCAGTCCCCTTCTTCCTCCCGGGATCTTTGGTTGGAAATCAGCAGAAGTCATTTTTCACCTCTCTTGAAGAGAGTTCTGCTAAAAGCTGCTTGCCAGGTCCTGGGTCCTCCTCATTTTTTTTTTTTCATACTTCTCAGCACCTTTCAAGATAGAAATCTGCCTGCAGTTGTGATTCCCCTTAAAGGCCGGCAACAATTTTACAATATACCCAAAGAGGCTGAGAGCTCCTTACTAGGCCAATGGCAGACAACATGTGTTCCTGAGACTTAGGTGGCTGGCAAAAAATCCAAGTTTAGTAATAGGTATGGTATCCTGGTMTTTCATACCAGGATGGTATGAAATCTTTTGGGTAATCCCATTCCAAAACTGCATCCTAATCTCAAACAAAGTAAAATGCCCTATGGACCAGATTAGGATATGCTGTATCTCCAAACACTTCAGCAAGCTAAATACAAACCAAGAAACACCTTCCTTCAAGAAAATTGCATTATGGTACCAGGGAGTAGCGTTTCCTTGCTTGCCTTGTAGAAAGCTGACATTTTCTGTGCTGTGCATCGGCATTTCTTGTGATATTGCCACAGGCGTAGGGCTCAGATGGATTGCTCAGAAGCACATTAAATACTGCTTCATAGACGGGACATGAACTCTGTTTGGAGTTCTTTGGWCAGGAATCTGTTCTAAGGGTATGTGATGGCTGAGCAAAATGTGGTCTGATACAGAATTAATCAAATGTTATAGTTGTAACAGCTAGAATCTCTATTCAGATAGGCCAGCCCTTGTTTCTCTATGATTTACCCAAGAGTTAGCATTTTGGAGTTGTTTAACTCCCACTTCAGAAGAAGTCCCTTGGATATGTGTGTTTGGTTCCTGTCTTTCACTAGGGCCATTTCCATACCTCTCCTGGCTGAGGTGATTGTGATGAACATTATTCTTTAGTGATCAGTGCTGTGTTTTACTCCTGTTCTGTGTAGGTTATTATGTTATACCTACCAACATAGCTGTTATTTGTCCCATAAAAAGCCTGATGTAGCTTATTATTTAATGTTTAAATACTGTAATTTAACATCAGTTTAAATATTTTTTTTCATGATTTTCCTCAGCACTAGGTCAGAGAGGTCAGTCTGGAATACTCATACTTAGTCCTRGTACTCTATATTTTTAGTCAGTGAACCTTGATTTTTGGATGCTTCCTTTCTCTGGATCCTACCTTCCCAGATGCAGAACAAAGCTTCTCAGTCTGCTGAAAGAAAAAGATCGTAAGACTGAGACTGACCAAAACCTCTCACCTGTGATAACTGTCAGCCCCAAATAAACATTGATTTTAACGCCAATTTGCAGCAAAGATAGATGTCAGAGACCACAAAACCCAATTATAATGCAATAAAATGTATTTCATAATTCCGGTTTAAATGTGTGCCAATGCTTTTATAGCATGACATGAAAAGACAGAAAATCCACCTGGCTTTCTCTGTACAATATATATGGAGATATATACTATATTAAATTTATCTGATATATATCATGCCAATATAGCCAAGTATATTGTATTTCTGTCACAGTTTACTTCACTCTTCACTTTTCTGGTCRTTTTTAATGAACTTTTAGTGTTGCTTTTTTCAGCTTGGCTCAGAAAATGCTGTCTCTGTGTGTGTCCATGTGTCTGTTCCTGTTTCCACTGCAGCCCATAACCTTTGAACTAGCTGGCCATTTCTAACCTGGTTGGAAGCAAAAATGTCTCAAACACGCCAGCTTCCCAGAAGCTTAATCAAACCAGGCAGCTGTTAGTGCCCTACTGACAGGAAATGCTGTGATATGAGCTCCTCTCTTGTAGATAACAGAGAATCCGCAGACGAGAGCGCCGCAGTGAATACCCTCACCTCTGAAAAAGCTTCCGCTGGAGTCTGCGCTTTTCTGGACACCTGAGAGCCGGAGTGAGAGGCAAAGCCAGAAGAAACCAAGGGACTCGCCGCGTCGCTAGGACAAGTCTCCTCGTTTCCTCTCTGCGACATGATGTGCTGAAACTGAATGTTGTGGCCAAAGCAAAAATAGACCATAATGTCTCCTAAAACAGTATTACAGGATTCTAGTATTTTATTGATTGGTTTTCAAACTGTTTTTTTTTTTTCCCACAAAGACTGATGCTTTCTTCATTTTTTTCAACCACCACTGCACAGTCAGCAGCGAGTTTCCTTGAGCTGTCTCTACTGGTGCCTGATGTGTTCTGAGATGCTTAAAAGTAATTCAAAACCTATCCATGTGCATGAGTAGTCTGTAGTGTTCTCTACATATCATTTTTCTCCTGCTTGTATTGAATTTCATCCACTATCTCAGTTTTCTTCATTTTTTCACCCTCTGCAATTCATCCTGCTTCTTTATTTGACCTGCCTACCTAATTTTGTATGGCACCAATGTCACTTTTGCTACTCACCCTAGTTTAAAAATCATTAATAAATAACTCAAGCACACATCTTGCTTTTAAATCCTGGGGCACCCTACCTGTAGCCTCCTTCCATGCTGAGATTGGCCATTTGTTCCTACCCTTTGTTTCCACACTCCCAAATATGGTTTTTTTTTTTTCTATCTATGCAAGACTTTACCTCTCACCTTGTTTCCTTTATAGCCTCTTCTCAGGAACTTTATCAAAAGCCTTTTGAAAGTCTAAATAAAAAATTGCCATTGGTTCCCCTTTATCCACTGTTTTATTAACTCCTTCAAAGCGCTCTAACAGGTTAGAGACAGAGTTTCTTCTCATACAGAAATCATGCTGGCTTGTCCCTATCATATCACCCTCATTTGCTACTCCTGATTTATAACAATTTTTAATGATTTCCCTGCACCACGAGTGTGTTGCCTAAGAACAGAAAGCAGAGGGAGATACTTGTCTGTGGAGACTTTCCCTAACAGCCTTCTAGCTGGTTGGTTTATGTAGCCTTTAAGCCCTGAGGTAAGGAAACAGGAAAACAGATTAATAGACATAGCAATCTCCCCCAAGATACTTTTAGATAAACACAGCCTTGGGCATTTGGAAAGTCGGATTTACTACACCTTAAAAGAGGTTTCTGAAAACCACGGCTGTTTTATTTTAAAGTATGCAGCCGAAGGCATGCTCTTCTTTAATCTTTGCCACTCTTCCCCGGTAGACAACCAAAAGTACAGGTCCCAGGGTTTAGAAACAGTTGTGTATAAACTGGAAACAATCTCAGCAAGGCTTTATAACAATGAAGATCTCTTTGGGGGYACTGAAGTGGATTTGAACTGAAGCCAAAACACATTTTCAGTGCACAAGCTGTACAGAAACAGACACAAATGCACAATTGATATTGGTAGGGTAATATAATTGCTGATATTTTCCTCGAAAAATGAGAATGCAGACAGTGATGTTTGAAGGTAGGTGTTCTTTATGCTCAAAATAGCACTGAAGAGCAAACCCAGACCTCAGCATTTGGCTAATGCTGCAGTGTCTGAGATCACAGTAATGACCCCTTTTGCCTGCAAAGTGAAATTAATGGTGTGCGCACTTCCTTATCTTCACTGGTTGTCTGTATGACAAGGTCCTAGCACCTAGTCCATACTGGTGGTGGGTAAACTGCATATGCTCAGCTTAAACAAGTCCATAAATGTTTACTTTTGGGAGTCATCAAACTTCTTCATTCACCTCACTTGGGCTTAAAAGGTTTGAAAAAGAATGCTTTGCCACTCAGTGTTCATCTCTTTTCTTTATCCCCACAAAGGTAGGAAAGAAGGACTTCATTACAGACTACTTTCATGTTGCTATTTTTGTTTGCTCCCGAGTGATCCCGTTTACTCACTGATCTAGTTTTCAATAGTCTGAACTCCTTTGACACACCAAAAAGACCAAAAGGTTTCTTTTTCTTAAGGTATGCCTACCTTAAGAAAGGTATGTTTTAAGGTGTTTTTTTTTTACATACAGAGGCAGCATCATAATGGGATTAGTTCTTTATTTGTGAAAAGAAGCAAGGCTAAGCTGACATCACAAGTGTTTCTGTGTGGGGGATTTTTCAGTGTTTCAATACTCTTCAGAGTGGTCTCAGTTCTGCAAGGAGCCATGGTGGGCTGCTAGAGCAGTGGTCAGCAGAAYAGCTGGACAGACTACAAACCATCACTGCTTACAGCCTGCATGGCTAAAAGGAGAATACAGGTACTGAACTGAAGCTCTTGGCAGGAATTTATAGGATCCCTTTCTTGTGAGCTGGATCCTGCATGCACGCAGAAGCCAAGGACTGATACCGGAYGCTGGGGACTGAAGCTAATGCCTTATTTTTAGTCTTCCCTTCCCAGTRTGTCTGTGTCAGCTTCCCCTGGAATCCAGCTTCCCCAGCATCTGGATCTGTCTGTTTCTGCTCTGCCCAAAGCAGAGTTTGCCTCACGCTTAGGTGATTTATGAAAAGGCTGCACATTGCTTGGAAATATGCAAGGCTGTTTTGGCAGCGCTGGGTGTAGACATTTCAGTGCCCTGCCTTAGTTTGATAGAGTTACTCATGCAAGAGAAGGCGGCTCTGGAAAATGTTCGAGTTCAAAAGGAAGGAGTGTCTCTTTAATCACTCGGGCTCTCAGGAAACCCAAGACCCAGTGGGACAACCTCCTCACAGCCGAGCCCGTCCCAGAAAACCAGCCGTATCTGAAAGCAAGATCACAGCCAAGCAAGGCTCTGCAGTGCTGGAGAGGGCACCAGACAGTGTGAATGAAATGGCTGCAGTCTCTGCAGCAGCTAAAAACTGGCGGGAGACTTGGGGTTCAGTATTTCCGAAAAGAGCTTCATTTGCAGCATATTTTGCTTTTTTGTTTGAAATATCTGGGCCAGATGGGGTTAGATAATCAGCTTCTAAAAAGCAGTGTAGCTCTAGAGTCCGTGTCAAGTCCTCTCACTCGATGCYTGATCCTTTCTTCCTTTGTTCCTTCCTTCCTTTTTCTCTTCTCTTTTTCTTCCTTTCTATATATACATTGATAATATATTTATATACACACATATATATACACAMACACCTGTCCTGAGCTATTCCTATGAGATTAATTCAAACAGAACAACTGCTRGATTAGACCCTAATCTCTTTTCCATCCATTTAAATCATCCTGGTTGGTTAGGGATTGCTRTGTGTTCCAGTGTTGGCCTAAGACTCATTTTGTTCTGGCATCTTTTTGTTGCTTTGCATCTGTTTTCTGACTTTTTTTTTCCCTTTGGCAAATTCTCTGGCTTCATCTGTGTGTGTAACTTACCAATATGGTCTGGCAATGACATCTGTCTTGAGGAGATCACTTTTTCCCTGTTCTTGCTCACTGCAACAGACATTCCTTCCCCCGTTCACTCGCCTTTGCTCTGCAGCCTGGTGTGGTGCGAACTTGGGACGAACCACCTCAAGTTGACTGCATTTATCCCTGTTATTTCAGCACTGCCCCATCATTACCTGACACTGGGCTGTGTGTGCCAAAACACAGCACTGCCTCCAAATCGGGAAGGTGRGCTGTAGTCTACAAGAACCCTATGGAAAAACAAACAAAACAAACCTCTTTGACATGGTAGTTTTCTCAGGGAAAGTGGAGATCACCTCCCGAGGACCCAAGTCCTCTCTCTCTGCATGAGGCCCTGGCCTGAGACAGAAGCAGATTGTGGAGGGGCCTCCCTACGGACTGCAGCGTGTGCGGGGAGAGGCCGCCCCGCAGCACCCGCACACCGCCACGCGGCGGCCCCTCCGCGGGCCCGCAGAGCGGGAGCGCCGCGCCATGGCGGCGGCCCCTCCGCGGGGCCCGGGCGGGGCGGG
>PTEX01000046.1:3593206-3733167 GCA_003342815.1 Eudromia elegans | reverse complement strand
CTTGGTGCATCACCGTGCACGGGAAAATACCGCCCACGGTTTATATTCATTCCATTAATTTTATTATTTTTTATTTCTTCCTAATGGCACCTCTTGAGGGCCTTTGAGCTGGGGGATGAGCGGCCATTTAATTCCAAATGAAATGACATAACGATGCAGGGTCTAGGCTGGTGTAAAGCTCTTCCTGGGAACGGCGGTACCCCAGCAGGGCACGCAGCCTGGGGCATCCTGCCCACCCTGGAGGCGGGAGGGCGGCCCCGCCAGCCCCCCGGTCCCGAGGAGCCGTGCCCTAGAGGGTCCAGAACAGAAGGAACCACATAGGTGTCCCTTTTGGGGATGAATACAGCGGATTTTTTTTTTTTTTCCGGACGGTAGAAGTGTGGTCTTGGCCCTTGCAGCCACGCGTGGGAGGTAGCTGTGGATCTCGGAGCAAAAGGCCTTTCTAGCAGCGAGCTCCCGAAGCCGCGAGGGTGGGTGCTCCCTGGTATCTGGCGGCAAGCGTGTTTTGAAAACGTTGTTTGCTCGTTGTCGCTGGTGCCAGCGCGGATCTCCGTGTGCCAGGGTTGGTGGTTTGGCATCGCTGATCCTCAGTGAGATCAAACAAGGGGGAATACGGAGCCAGAGCCTCAGTTTATTTACACTAGTGTGACTGAATGGAGATATGCCAGTGTTAAATGTAGGTAAGCAAACACAGAATCTGTTACTTGGGCTCATTTTGACACTTAGTAAGAATAACTTACGACGCATCCTGTTGAACTGCACTAAAAAAATCAAAGMCTAAGTGCATCTACTTCATCCACATGATTCTGACGAAAGAAAAAGGCTGCAATACTSTAGCAAAATGAAACATCGCTTGACTCCATCTCCTCTCCTTGGATAACTTGCATCTCTATAATTTCCCTCTTGTAGAATGGTGTTCTTCCCTTTGGCAAAAAGAATAACAAAACCAGTATATGAAATACCTTCATTCTCTTAAATAGTTAAGTTAGCAGAGATTGGACTTAACCAAAATAACGTTGTATGGTGCATTTTAATACACCAAGTGCACCACTGAATAGTATAAAACAGCCTAAGACTATGCATGTATTTTCAATATGCTTTTATCATGCATAAACTGTTTTGTTTTTGTTATCTGCTGTCAGTGTGCTTGGTAAGTTGGCACGATCTGACGTTTCTGGGGACATTTGCAAAGGGTGAACAAACAAACGGCTCAGTCCACCAGCAGAACTGGTAGCAACTYGTCTTTTGTTCCTGGTGAGTGGGGTCGAGGTATATGGGATCCTGTATTTTACCACTGTTGATTCACATGYATAGCTGGACCTCTGTGCTTCATAAACCAAAATAAATTACATAACTGAAGTAGCTCTGGCTTCAAAATTCATTTTTGTTTATTTGCATGAAAAAGGTAGTGAAAGTACTTGTAGCATATAGCTGTGGACCACTCTGTTTCAGATTTAAAAGCATCCTTTACATTCTGCATGAAACTGTGTTTGCAAGTATGCAAACACTACTTAACCCTCAGATAAYAGTATGTTTAAATGATTTAAATAATTTGTTTGACTATTCATGTTTTCTTTTCTGCTGACTTTCTCAAAATATTACATTGGATGAATTTACTACCAGCTATTGAAACAGTAGCACGTAAGTAAATATTACAGAATGTTTTCASAAGACCATTTTCTATTTTGAAAGGCTAGTATTGAAGCAGAGACTTGCTTCAAAATGTCTCATTTAGCTAATCAAAGCATCTAATATCCTATATCTGGTATTCCAAATTTCAACATTATTTTGACTAATCTTGCACTGAATTGCTGTGGACAAGGAATAACTCAGGAAATAATTTCAAAAGAGTATCTGATAAACTCACAACAGCGTCTGCAGAGAAAAAAAAAAGACAACAAAACCAAAAAGCAACATTTTAATTGAGTAAGTTATTCACTGCAATTTACCCACCCAGCCGTAACTGTGCAGCAGCTCTTGTTTGTATGGGGCTTTGGAGAACATTGCCACCTAACTTGTCTTTCATGCACCTTGTACACAACAACCCTGCAGGATACATCTGGCCTGCTGCGTGTCAGGCTGGTGGTTATGAAAGGCGTGTATACAGTGAATCATTTCCCACATTTTCCTTCTAGGCCAAAAGTTAGTAAACAGCCTTTCAAAACACTGTAAAAAAATGTTCCATTTCCCTCTGGCYTCCAGGTAATAAATAGAAGGAGCCCTGCACTTTACTATGTCTCTCCCTGTCTTCTTCTCCTGTAGCTGAAGTCCGTAGTTAGAAGCTGGTCCTCCTGGATTTCCCCCACAACTGAAATTTGTTAACATGAACTTGATTACTGTAGTGGAAGTAACTCAGGAAGTAATGGCTACTTCTGGCTATTTGCTGAAGTAATCAATTGCACTAATAGTACAGCAGCAATCCCCAGCCACAACCCGGCGAGTTCCTCCTGTATCASTAGCAGGTTTTTCTCCCTGAAGGATAAGTGAAAGACCTGGTAGCAAAAGGCATCACRTTCTCCAGCTGTTTTATCAGGCTGTGGCCAGGTGACAGTAACGTCGCTCCGTGCCAGACGGGCTCCCTGGGATATTTATAACTTTCCTGGACTCCGAAGCTGAATCCTAGCTCCGTGCACGCCTTTGTGAGTCTTTTCTTTGCAATGCCCGGTGGGTGAATGTCACAAGCACGTTGAGTACACTTGAACCAGGCTGTGGTTAAGCRTCTTGGGCTGCTGGGGGTAACAAATCACGCTTGATATTTTCAGGAGTTAGGTCAGTGACCAGGGACTATGGCCAAAATGGGACTGTAGTGTTGGGTAAATTATGCAAATATGTCCTGCTGCAATGGCTATAGGTAACTGACTACTAGCTAGTAGTCAGTTGAAATGAATGGCAGGGCGGTGATTGGTTTTTTTATTATTATTATTTTCAATGCATGTCTTCAGTTGGCTAATCCTATGCACTTTGTTGTCCAAAATATGTTTCAGCTTTTATTTCCACGTACCTGTAGATATTATGCAGCACGAGTTGCTATATTTCCGTCTCGCCTACCAGGTACTGCCAAAGGCAAATGACCTTCATCACTGGTATTTTCCCATGTTAGTCTGTGCTTGGAATCAGGAAAAAAACCAAAAGCAAAACCAAAACAAAAAAAAGCCCAACCCTGTCATAAAGAGCTCAGTGTGACTGTGAGTCCCTTGAATGATGTCAGATGGCAAACTTTATTCTCGGTGGCCAGCCTGTGCAGCCAGCTCCTGTTTCAGAAAGGAAGGAAATCCTTTTCCTCAGGTGGGCGTCTCACCTTTCACCAGGTTTGCTTCCCTCTTTTGCTATCTCAGATGCACTTGTTCCTTCATGTTTTTCTATATTCTCTGTGCAAGAAAACGTGCTAGAGCTCACAGAAAGAATACAGGCAAATAGRTAATCACTGGGGCTTTTATCAGTCAGTTTGTCAAAATTAAACTGAGCAACATTTATCCGAGAAAACATAGCATTGCTCTGCCTGGCGAATTTCCACTGCTCTCGCATAATGTGGATACATTTGGCATAGACATACCATGAGGTTCAARTCTTGGGAAGCGATGCCAAGTAGTCACATCTGCTGGCTTGGGTGCCAGAGCAAACACTGCATGTTGCCTGAGTCAAGGCTTATGCTTCTCTTGGAGTTCAAAAGACTAGCAGAGGAAAAATTATCTGTATAAAGGAATTTTAGCTGACTGTTCATATAGCTCTCAGATTTCCTCACGGTGCACTGGGGTCTCATCACTGATTATCACACAGATAACTCTTCACTCAGACACCAGGACTGTCCTTTCAAAATCAATGAGACTTTATGCTGGGAAAGAACTAGGCAGATAATCTCATGTGGATTCAGCAAGAAAAAAAAAAAAAAAGAAGAAAAAAAGTGAAATCCTTGTGTTAAAGAGAAAAAAAATGAAATCCTTGTGTTACACCACTTGACAGATTCTAGCTATTTCCAAGTCATGGTGCCTGCAAACACTAGTTCGAAAGCAGTTAAGATTATTCTTCTTCCTTATATTTTCAGGAATACTTTCCTARTGGAGGAATTGCTAGTAGATTGCTCTCATTCACGATCCTTATTAGGCTCATGTGGGCTCACATCTCAAGGAAAAATGCCCATTTTGTCTTCCATGGGAACTAGAATCTGAGACAATGWATATTTTAACAATGAAATACCCTGTTTGCTCTCATAGCTCCTGTGGACTGGTTTCCCTTGTAGGTACAATCAACATTTTCCATGACTAAATGGTTTCTCACATGTCCCTGACTACTGTGTAATGCATACCCGCAGTTCCATAGTTGAGGATTATGAACTTGGTGCAGACAGTTGATGTTGAGAAAGCTCCTCACCCGTAAAAAAGTGTGTAGCTCCCACCCTCCCTCACCCCTAAAAGGATGTGTAGGGGTAAGGCAGGAAGGAAGGGAAGGACGGGTCAGATTACCCCAAATTGAAAGTATACGGTCAACATTTCCACAACCACCTCAAGACACTGATATCAGGGATTACATTAATTTACTGAAGGCGATCGAGCTTTTGCAAGCCCTCTGAAAACACAGATAACTCTAGGAGAGATTTTAGGTACTTCACATTACTTCAATATAACGGGGCTGCCTTAGGATGTTAATTTTAGGAGAATAATATAGAGCCTGCAAAAAAGACCATAACACCAGCAGCAACATCATCATCTGCATTTTGAGGTGGAGAACAGAGGAACACTTCAGCTTAATGCTTTTTTTCCAAAAAGACTTCTGTACGATACTTTGTGATTGTAAACTATACTTGTTTTCCATTCTGCAAAGATTTTCTTTATTCTGAATTAAAGGCAGTGGTATTTGTGGAGAGTAAGTTCCAGAATCATAAGTACTGATTTGCCTAAAAGAGTCTGAAATTAGTATGTCCAAATGTTCACAGAAAAAAATGGCTGAACAGCCTTGGAACTGAAAATGAAATGATGCCATGCGACATATTAAGTCAATCATAACTACCAAATGCATACTATGTGGGCTGGATTTGACACGCACAAAGTACTTTTTGGAAGTGACCCATGGAGTCTGTATTTCATTCAAAACCATTCATTCATTCGTTCATTCATTCATTCATTCATTCAGATGTTTGGTGCACATATTAGCAGAATCAGGCTAGTACTCCATCCTTGTGGTACATTATTGTTGTGAGCAGTTTGCTCAGTTTTGCTTTTCAGTAGGGAAGTCAGCAAGCATCTTCAGTGGGTTGTACCTTATTACGACTCTCCACAGGAGAGCTCAGGACAGATAGATGATGAAGATGTGTTAACTCGGGCTTCGTCTCAGCTAAAGGAGGGAATRGATCTGTCCTGTGCTCAGAGGCAGATGCAGCCCAGCGAGGGAGGGGTGCAAGGGACAGCAGCAGAGCCAGACAGCTGCCACTCTGGGCAACTTGCTATGTCTGCCACGTGGATCAGACCTAGTGGGGGTGGTTAGGTTACTTTCAGGAACTTCTACACTTATTTCTCAGTAAACAGCTCTGTAAATGCCATCAGTAAGATTGTGTCCACTGCCATTTTGTGTGTCCTTCCCAGGTGCATGTGGAGGCTTTGCTTCTTGGCTGTTGCCTTGTAAAACTCAACAGCGTGCTCCTAGTCTGAAGCATCAGAGGCCCCCTCCTGCAGTGAACTACGTTGCTTTAAAACACTCTGCTGGAAAAGCATACCAGACAATGGAGTGGTTAAACTGAAGTTCCTACATCAGCACTGCTCCCCAGGAGCCAAATAAGTCTGCAGTGAGGTCAGGTGAGGCTGCCCAAGATTTTATCCAATTGGATCTTGCAAACCTCCAAGGTTTTCAGACCTCCATCCTCTTCATAGCATGGAGAAAAAGCACTTGGAATAGCTGAGCTTGCTGCTGTGAAATGCAGAAGCTTCTTGAATACATCGCATGCACACCGCTTCAGTCAGGCTATTGCCTCTCTAGCCTAATGCTTTTCCTTGCCTTCTGTGGAGTTTTCTCCTCAATACTAAGCTTGTAGCTTGTCAGGCCAGTTTGTCATAAGAAACAGAGATTCAATAGAGCAGGGCAGAGATGCAGAGAGAACTGCAGACAGTTTTACCATCAAAATCTTAAATATTAATGCTGCACCACTCAGACTGAGTTGTATCACAACATCTCTGCACAGCTGAGCCTTGTAATCCAATTACAAGAGTAAAATAATGCAGTCAGTTTTCTATCATATCACTGTCACGATTTTAAAGGAGTATAGGATTTGGCACAAATTACCATGGATTGCTTTGGGAAATTTAGAAGAACTGCAGAGTCTGCTGTTCACTCTAACAACATCCCACCCTTTCTGTGTCCTGCAGAAACTCTGCAAACCCTTTCATCTTCTTGAAAATTATCTTCAAAATCAAATCATTTCAATGTGATCCATCAATAGTAAAAGTTTATATTAATCTTTGTGTTTTATTGCATTGGATAGGATTTTAGTTATTTCTCATGTTATTTCTACACATACAAGAGGTCTACCAGTAAGAAGCCCCCTATGGCAGGATTATTTTATCATGTGGATAGCTATGGAAAAGGGCAAATACAATCAACCTACAAAGTTCCATTCTAAAAATAATCTTGAAATAAGCTACACTATAAAAGAACAGCTCTAAAAGCAAAAGCCTGTACAAGGACTTCCCCTCAATCATTTCTGTGCACCAGCCTCCTGAGTATGAAATGCCAGCGTGGCTGAGCATAGAGAAGTAAGTGATTTATAACTAAAATGAAGCCTGGAATGGCTAAAGGTCTACAAGAGACTGCAGAGTTTATTTGCTGAGTTACTATGCAAATTTAACAATTAAATCTTCCTCCAGCTCCTGAGGGAATAATGGGGATTACTAAAGGAGAATGAATTTGACACGATTAAAAAAGAGAGATGAAAATGGCAGGATTCCCTGCAGTTGATCAGTTCTGCCCCGCGCAGTAGGCATAACAGCAGTTAGTAAGAATTACTGCAGAGATTTCCAGGAAGAATTCTACAGAGTCGGGGAAATGCAATGAGGAAATATAAAACACCCCCGACGTAGATCAGCTTTTATTTGTTTGTCTGTTTGCAAAACTGAATAATGAATTTACATTCAAGTCCTTGACTGAACTCCACCCTCCTCGCTATTGCATCCAGACAACTAAAAAATAACAAAATAACCTCAGAAAGAAAAGAAAAAGAAAGAAGTGGCCCAAGAATCAACCACTCTCTTTGGTTTGAGTGATCGGAGCCTTTTTTATTTTATTTTATTTTATTATTTTTTTTGCCATCCCATTTCCTAAGCTTGGTAGTTTGAACAAGAGACTTCTGTTTTGACAGCCTGTCTCCTGGGTTCCCCACTGAAAAGGCCAGAGCTCCCAGGGAAGCAGCAGCAGCTGCCTTTAAGCGGGCGACGAGCGCTCCTGGCCTCCCTGCGCTGCATGCAGATGGGGCAGTGCTGCACGCCCAGCTCTGCCAGGCTGCCTCGCGGCCCCCTCGTGCGTGGCCGTGGCCGGAGCGAGTCATCAGCCGGCGGTGCGTCCCTCAAGGGCGCTGATGCCGCTGACCCCGGCCCGCTGGTGGCCCGCTGCGGCAGGGGACTCCTCACCTCTACCGGCAGCGCTCGCGGAGCCCGTGGTGCTGAGTGTGGCTTTGTGCTCCCGGTGCGCCGCAGAGCCCCGTGAAGGGCCGCTGCCCCTTCCACGCTCGCGGGCAACGCTCCCATGACAACACCTTCAGCTCATTGGCCTTGTTTGTTTGTTTCTAGAACGGCAGTGTGTTTGCTGGGGGTGTAAGTGCCCTGGAGAATGGGCCATCCTATCKGCTACTGCGCTGCCCATGGGGTAATTAAGAAAATGGCTCTAGGTTTGGAAACAAGACAAGGTGTGATCACAGGGCAGACAGACTATATTTAGCCCTTCTACCCCCATCTAACCACCTGATCCTCCACTGYGATTCCAGAGCCAAAGCCAGACACGGGCGTTTGTCCTCACATATGCATGAAAGTGTGTTCAACAGAGCAAGAAACGCTAAACCCCACAATTAGCTAAACCTCAAGCAAAAGCAATCCTGGATGCTGCCCTCTTCCACCTTCCTGACTTTATTTCTTGGAAGAAGGAAAAAGCAATCCTACCTGCCCTCTGCCAAGTGAAAGCCAGTAACCAGTCAACCCCAGAAAGCCTAAACAGGAGTGGATGCTGTGGGAGTTAGGAACCAGGTGGGCAATAGGGGCAATCAAAAGGGTTATCTTCGAGTTGACCTCGAGCAGCAGTTTCCTCTGGGCTCATGCAGCACCTCTGGGGTGCCAAGGAATGCAACATTTTTAATCAGTCCATGTCCAGACTGGGCCATCTCCACCAGGGTCCAGAGGGGAATCTGAAGCTGTAGGATCTGCGTCAACATAAGACGCAGCCAGGGACAAACTCCTCGCAGTCAACATGGTGAAACATGCCCTGTACTAGCATTCTTGAGGAAAACCAAAACAGAACAAAACACAGAAAAATGAGTGTGCAGAATCCATACCAGCTGAGCAAATACAGCTAGCCAGCACCACTAAGTAATGCCRAGAGTTTTCATATGGAGCAAAAGGGTTTCCTCTCAGTATAAACCAACCATGAAAGTTAAACTATAAAGAGAGGATAGTCACCACAGAACTACTGCTAATTGCTARTAAGAGCTGTCTATGGTGTGTTTTGTGAACAAAAGAATCCTATCATTTTATATGAAAGATTATGAAACACATAAAAGCTAGGAAAATCTCCAGATCTTTCTCCCTCTGGAGATTTTTAGTAGCTTTCACAACACAAATATTCCAAGGTACGSTTGTGATCATGCATGTGCATGAAGTTGATGGTTCCATATTGTCATTCTTAACTTGTCAAATCCAAATTGCCTTTTCCTCCTGCTTACAAAAAGGAGATCCCAGCTGGAGTGTATGGGCACCGGTGAGGAACAGGAACACATCTAGTCTTCTGTTTTTATCTCTCCTTACACATCTACCTACAAGGATACAGGTATCTCTCATTGAGTTTATGAGCTGTGCATAAAGACAGCAGCCAGCCAGATGTTGCCGGCCAGAAGTAGGGATCGGCACAATAATAGAAGGATTTGTACAGGACAGGAGGGGGACTGGGGCCGGTATCCCAGAGCTGGCCCACAGACAGAAGAGGAAAAGGTGCACAAAGTGCCATTCTCACAAGAAGTGCTGGTGAGAGCAAAAGAGAGACAAAATGGGACTGGGCTCAAGGGGCAGCTAGAAATGCATGAAGAAGAGAAAATGTCACCTTCAGGGAAGAGGTGATTCTTTAAATGCTGATTCAGGAATAGTCTGAACCAGGGCAGGGAGATACTGAAATGAAAAGACTCCTGTTTAGTTTAACAAATTGCTGTACCACGAATATCTGCTTGGGTCTCTGCCACTGTCTTCCCAGCAGTTTCTCCTTCTTATAACCTGACTTGACTTATTTCCAGTGGCAGTTTGGCTCAATAGTCCTCTCACTGTCTCTGCCAGCTCATCTGCCACCCCAGCCAGCTTTCACAGTGGCCACATATCCTTCACTGCTCCAGCATTTTACTGTCTATTTATTTGTTTACTTTTTTGTTTCCTGGAGTAAGGATCTCCAGTAGTTGACCTTCGGGTCTCATGGGCTATGGTGTGCACTAGGTCACCTGCTTTCTATGCCCTTCATCCCGTCAGGACCACAACGGCAAGAAAAGACACAAGATGACTGAGGTATGCAGTCATCTGTATGAGCAGAGGAAGTTTTCAAAGCCCACGCCTGCTTGCTTCAAGCCAGAATGTCCATCCCTTAGCTTTATGAATGTTAGCTTCACTCACAAAATTAGGAGGAAAAAAACCCACCCTCCAGCCAATTTTCTCAGTCAAGTTAAACATTTTTCTCTTGAACAGCAGGGTCTATAAAGGAAATGCTGATACAACCTTAACCTTGGCAGCATGAGCACTGGGGCTGTGATAATCAATGTAAAGAGCGCTATCATTGCTATGAGCATCGATAAGAATCCTTGAGAACATTGCATAGGCTGGTACAAACAGAACAAAAAAGGGTCACAGCTCAACAAAAAGGCTTAGAAATTTCCCTTAAAGTTCTCTGCTGAAGTTCAAAGACCTCTTTCTCTTACTTTGGCAGGGAAACAATATGGAAATAAAATGTCATTTATCCACTTTTTAAAAGATGATGTTAAATCAAGTCCTATCTGCATGCAGATTTTAACAGCTTCAGGCCAGAAAAATGTAGCCATGGCAGATACTGAGCACATTTGATGTTACATATGTAAAAGCTGTGTGTGTGTGAACAGTTGCAATAGGGACAGCCTGTTATTAGGCAGCAGATATGCTGAGTTTCAGGTTCATGTTACCAGGAGACTCGAGAAAGTTGAAACTCAGCCTAACCAGGCTGCCAATGGCCTCTAATGAAAATTTCCATTTGGAAAGGCTTGATGTTGACTTGGCATGACACCAAACAAGCAGCCTGCTGCAAAATTTTACACCAATTGTATTTCTCCTAATTAAACCCTGTCTGACCTCAGCATTAAGAAACAATTTGTTTCAGGATATAACTAGCACACATAAGCAATTACATTCTGTTTGCCCTATTAGCATTATTTGGCTTTTATGCTTTTCTGTGCTCCTACTGTTGCAAATGCTGCCTGGAAGTCAGAGGTATAAAGAGCGTGAAGTACTTAAACTTTGTAATGGAGAAAGGAGGAAAGGAAGGAGAAGAGCAGAATCTTAAACTGAAAATACCATAATACTTCAGGCAGGCCAAAGCATGAGATAAAGTTATCAGATGACACCTTCAGATTTATTCAGGCACATCAAGGGACAGAAATAAGATGATGCATGTAAACTATTGAGAACATATTTATCAATTTGATACAATTAAAAATAAACAAAAGTGAGAAACTATCAAGATATTACTTGCGCCAGTTTATTTTCCCCTCTAATCCCCTTACTCAGTTTCCGTGTTTGTCCAGTTCAGTTAGAGACATCAGAAAGGACGGACTATGGTTTCCTAGGTGTGAAACATTGTAACATCCCTTAGAAAAGATGTCCTGCCCGCTAGTTAGACACAAGATCTCCCCGTGGAGAGTTGTTATAGAAGGACAAGTGGTTTGAAGGTGGAGTCGCGAGGTGGGAACATACTGCACATCAAAAGCCCAGGGGCATCTGTGGAGCCTTTTCCAGTCTGTCAAGAGTAATTCTCACTAGCTAGTCAGCATGCCCCAGGCACAGAGCAGAGGATTATTTAACCGTGTGAGATGTGAGGATACAGAAATTAGGTCTGCAAAATGCTTCCTTCACAGCTCGGCTCTCTGGAAGATTCCTGCTCCCATGAAAGGTCTGGTGCTCTTTGGGTAAGACCCTACCATGATCAGGAGGGCAGAAGGAGGGGAGAAAGGAGAAGGAAGTGGCTTGTCCTCYGCACTGTCTGCTGTAAGTGCGAGGTAGCTCTGAAGAGGCAGACAGGGGTGGAGTGCTTGAACAGACGAGTGGGTTGGTGTGGGAAGAGAGGAGCCCTACAACCAAAGGAGGTGTGCCTGCTGCAGGCCAAAGCAGTCACGGCTGGGAGGTCTCTGCATCATTAGTCCACGATGGGAGAGGGCTGTTGCCTACCTTAGACCTTTCTCCGGCTCTTTGCCCCTGTGAGACCAAGGAAGACTTCCTAATCTCCCGATATTCAAAGAACTAACCGGAAAATAGCAATGAGATGTTTGTGCCAAGGCCATTAACCCTCCATTCTTGCCAACATCAAATTAAATAAACTGAGAAAATAATTTGCATAACACTGTGACAGTGATATACAGTCTACCCAACCTTTTGGAAAAACGAGCTTCTGAGGAGATTTAATAGAGTAGATACAGACAATGTCTATGTGGTCAGGCCTGCTAGGGACTGAACTTGAGCTCTGGGCATAAGCTGCACAGATTTCAGTGCAGACTTCACGCTTAGTCGTGTCAGGTTCCTGCCGAGATGACGTGGGAGATGACAATCTGGCTCGCACTTTGGCGTCCAGCATAAACGGCTGGTAAGTCTTTCTGATGGCCTTTCAGAATCTGAGGAGAGCCAAATATGTACAGAAGCATGTGAAAGATTTTAAAGTGACAAGAGCCTAGTAAAAATAGAGTCTGTGACTGATGGAGAACATGGAATCAGTTGGAGTGAGAATGTGTAAAAGTGGTCACTTCTGCTCACTGCGGGTGCCTCTTCAGGCCTTAAGGAAGGGAAGAAGGCACTTATTCTTTACAAGCAGTTGCCCTCACTGCTTTGAGAACCAGAGTAGCAACAACCACTTCCCTGACCTACTTTCACTTGAAATAAACACAGGAGACACTCCTGTACCAGGATTGARTCCCGGTTCTTTTTTCATGTCCACCTCGCTGTGAGCATAATGGCAGTACTTGGGATCGAGGATCCGAGATCTGAAACTCCCACATGAGCACAAGGCAGAGCAATGCACATCTAGATCTGAAATCCTTATGTTCTATAAGCACATTTACTTACAGCTGCTTCAGAATTGCTATGGAACTGCAAGAACTGTGTATATGGGTAATTATCAAAGTATGCTTTAACTTGAGAGATTCAATCAGCTCTAAAGAGAAAAAAAATTAAGGATGAATAAATACAAATATGCATTTTACACGTTGCCTAACTACGCTCATTCTCTTTCATGCATTTGCATACTTAAACAATTGACTATAGAGAAYGTGTTGTGCTATCCTTCCTATAAACCCAAGAGAGTGTGGCTAAATCCTGTGCTAACTCTTTAAAAACATGAAGCTTAATTTTATTTAAGAACCAACTTGTGTAGTTTAATTTTCTTTCTTGTTGTGATTTTTTTCCCCATGTCAGTCTCATTAAGAACAAAATAACCACCCAAATGCAGCCTACCTACATATCCTCAAATTTAYGAAAAACCCCACAAAAAAGAGAAGCTGTCTCTTGGAACTCTCTGTGAGTAGATACAACATGTTCTTTACAGTCCATTGTGTAAATGTGAAAATATGTGGAGAAGGAATATATTTAGGGAAGTTTTAAAATGCATAGTATTTATTCAACTCTAATAGCTTCTTATTAGGAGTCAATAGAGTCTATCAACTAAATGTGTATTTCAACCATTTTCAATAGACACATTATTTACTCAATAGACCATAATGATTCTGAAGGAGGCATTAGGACCTATTATGCAAATCTATGTGTATTGTAAGTGTATTCAAAGATAGTGAAATTTTGACCCTGGCTGTTATACAGATCTTGATGCCATGGCTCTTTTGAAAGTAAATTGTGTAAACCTATTTTAAATGAAAGAGAAGGGTTAGAACAGGAGAGGCAGTAAATTTTTTGGCTGGACTACTGAACAGAGAATATAAAAAAAAAATCAATTCAGCCTGAAGATTTTTTTTCTAATTCAGTAAAGCTTAAAAAAAAGTGAGGAAAAATAGTTTTGAACCAAAAGAAATGGTTCCAACTGGCACAAAAGGTTTCACTCCTCCCATTTTATTCAGTAGCTATCTATAAAAATGGCTTCATTGGCTTTTTGGCTGGTTAGCATGTTTGCTCAGGAAACCCACAATGAACAATCTTCTTGACACTGGAATGTGGGAGAAAGGGGTCTGAAACTGAACCCGTGGTGATGCCAGTGTCCTCAGTGCTCTTATTGGTCAGACTTGCAATTCCTTTCCTTTTGGGCTATCCTGTCCTGCTGCAARATAGTTTAAAGCTGACTGAGAATTGATTTTTTAAAATTAATTTATTGTAGGAAAAAAAAAAAGGAATTGTGTATTTGTGCTGCATGGAGAAGTTCTAATAGCACTTAATAGATTCAAAGCTAATTGGTAGGAATAAAGATGTTCCTTTTGATTTCAGTAGGTTTTAGTTCTGTGTTCCTTGATGCATGGCAAATGCAAACAGATTTCAATAGGGAGACTTATAAGCTTCCCAGAAGAGACAGATAACTGAAAAAAAAAGACACTTCTGACTTCCATGAAACTACATGAAATTCTCCAATGAACTTCAGTTGAAAGTGAKAAGCTCAGTGTCTTCATTCCTATAAACTATTGAAAGAGCAAATATTTTTCAGAAARAAGATCTATCCATACCACACAATTTAACAAATAGCATGTGACCTAACTTGAGCACCAGAAATGGTATAATAGGTCAGACAAAATATTGTGCACATGTGGCTCTAAGGCTATTGGAGTCACAAAGTTTCTAGAACTGAGCTGATGCTGCTGCCTGGCACTTTTGGCTTTCCACTGTTAATTTGCATTGTCTTGCAGAATGGAAAACAGCATAAACGTGATATATGAAATATCCCAAGTTGTCTTTGCTTTCCCCAGCAATGCCTTCGGAGGTTATATATAGGTAGAAGGGTAACTTGATTTTTATTTTTGTCTTCATGCCCCAAAACTCAAAACCAAACATATGACTGGGCATGCTTGCATCAGGAACAGACACAAAAAATATCCACAGAAAAGAAATCAGTTATCACTCAGCAACAATAACAACAGTCTAAGTAGTCGTGTTCTATCTCCATTTGTAACTGTGTCAAACCAATATTGTTTTTAGAAAACGAAATGAGACTCTTATCACAAGGTTTGTGCACAGAAGCAGCATTTTGTATTAAGTTGTACTATTTGAAATACTGTTAATCTATTGATCAAAATGAGAATCAACCAATGGGAATGTATTCTCAGCTGTATACACTTGGCATATTTGAGGAAAATCAGATAGGTTTTTGGGCCATCAGAACCTTTATCACATTTTGTGCATCAGAAGTTAATTTGTAATTACAGCACATGGAATGACCAAGATTCTAAAGTATGTTCTACTTTGTAGTCTACTCTTCACATCCTTTCCAGAAAACCATATAAGATGAGTTAGCTACACTTCCACTTATAGTTACTTCATTTTTAGTAGTGACAGCATGTAAGTCTTTTTCCCAGAACAAGGTATATAACAGCCCAGGTCTCTCCAAGCTGAGATTTACCATTAAGAACAATATGAGTGAAATGGCCATGGCCACCCCATAGCATAGGAAAATTTGGGACAGTTGACGTTGCTGATTTGGAGGTTACAGGATTGCATGAGAGGCAATGACTGACAACACACAAGGGTCAATAATGGTGAGGACAAATAGCTGAGTGTCTTGACCGTGTACAGAAAAGAACACTAATCCTGCCATGCCGATCTGTATTTGGGGTTTATAGGCCCCTACCAAACACAACCACACTTCCTTTTCTTTCACTATTTTTTTTTTTCCCTCTCTGTCTTTATGGGGAAGAATTATTGAAATGAGTTTTGGGGCAGATAAATACCCTAGAGGTGCTTTGGCCCATTACTTTCTTTTAGACCATTTGCCTTTAACTCTCTCTTGAGCTACTGTTCGACAAAGTTAATAGCTGCAAATTCTTCAGGGATGATTTGTTAAATCATGTCCAAGAAAATAAATATAATGAATGAACAATCTCAGGAGAAAGCCCTGACATTTAAAAAAAAAAGGAAATGAGTCTCACAAGCATCAAGCCACAAAATAGGCAAAGTACATTAGCAAAAATGAGATTTTTTTTTTTWACTTTGCAGCAATTAGAGGGGGAGAAAAAGCCATCTCCAGAGGACCACACCTGAGCTCTTGAAAGCTCAACTGAAAGCCAGTTGAGYACTGCATCCTGGAAAGTAACAGCACGGACCTAAATGTGTTCTGCTCAAAACTTTCTTCACACTCTCCCTGCATTTCAATGTGCTTCGGCTGCCACTGAATCAATGGGCTTTGATATGAGGAAGCTGGATCATAGCTTTGAACTCCACTGAACCCAATTATATCTGGTCATTTCAGAGAGCTGCGGCAGTGTGATGGCAGACTCTTGCTCTCTGAACTAAGAGGYAGAGAGTTCACAGCAGACTCGCGGATTGCAGCTGCAGCAGCAAATTCATACTGTGCTGTAGTGTTGAAGGTTTTACACTCAAGAAAAAAAAAGACAGGAAAGCTGAACTGAGAACTACATTAACTAATAGGAAGGTATTTTGCCAGCCAGCATCTGGTGCTGAGAAAATGGTGTGTCTTGGGGTTAATGCCTTTTAATTGTTGTGGCACAAGTGATAAGTTTTACCTCTGAGAGTTCCTGGAGATCTGAAGGAGCTTTAAATCCTTTGCTGGAAGGGGGAARTCAGCTTTTTTTGCAGTGCCAGGATAGCACATACCTCTTGCTTCTGACAATGACACTTGCCATTTAATGCTCGAGAGAGGATGAGCATAGCAGGGACTGTAATTTCCTAGAGAGATTGTGAATACCACATCAAAATGATATTAGAAAGCAAACTTCGTTTTGCCCATGGCTCRTGTAATTAAAACCTAGCCTGGTGACAGGTTACTACATATAGAGAGAAATACACCCTTGGGCAGAGGACTACTGAAGTCTTATGCATCACTAAAGTCCTATTTAAGCCCCTTTTGCTTGGCTTTATTAAAACCAATTTAATTTCTCGGCCCTGAAAATGCACTTGTGAAATGTTTCCGTAGGCCCTTCCTTGTACGGGCAGCTTTCAAACAGTCTTTGCTGATTTTGTTCTTATATGGACAAAGCCACTGAATCAAGTCCTAATACCCATTACATTAAGCAAGAGTAGCTTCTGTCAGTGTTTTCCCTTGCAAAAGAAGTCCAAGCAGACCTGTCATTCCAGATTTTCACAGGAAAAACATGCGACTTACATCCACATCCACATCCACATCCACATCCACATCCACATCCACATCCACATCCACATCCACATCCACATCCACATCCACAAGTATATTTCACTTCGCTTTCATATTAAAAGGAAATAGAAACTTGTGTTAATGTCTTTCCCTTCCAGTCTAAAATATTTTTCCATTTATAATGTTCTATAATCCTTGGCTTTGGAAACATAAGAAATCTTCTGAATGATCTAACTAGTGTTTGGCGTTACCCAAATCTATGCTAAATCCATAGTTCTCGCATGTTTATAGCTACTTTTTCATACTGAAATTTGGGCTTTGTATTGCCCCTTTAAATTGTTGGAATATTTTCACTTTTTCTAAATATAATTTCAAATGCAGCAGAAACAACCTTCTTGAGAGAGATTCTGACCAATGTGGACTGGAATTTCAACCTGCTAGTTCATTACATGCAGTTCTGATTATTCCTTCTGAAGAGCTGCCAGGAAACAACAGTGACAAATGTGTTTTTTAATGTTAACTTTGTGTTGAGAAGTCTGTGGTAAGAATGGTGAAATTCCCAGGTTTCTAACCATTCTGTTGATCTTGAAAGGATCATTTTCAGGTACTCGCATTGAAAACGGAAAAGAATTGATTTAAAATTCTTATTATGAGAAGAGACTCCAAAATTTTAACTGATTGCAAAGCTAAACCGAGTTCTTGGTTATTATTAGCTGAGACAAAGTTAGTGGAAGGTAATTGTAATAGAACTGAGGGAAAATACTTTCTTAGACAGGACTTTCAAACAATTGAAATGGGAAACTACTGTAAATGGTAACAATAGTAATAAAGTTTTCATATAAGTAGTATGTCTTTTTGCTTTTAAGAAAGCATGTCAGACACAGAATTTTTATTCTAAATAGTACTTAGATGGAATAGCAACTGGAAAAAAAAACCCATGATTTTTACCTCTAGAAATACCAGAAAATAACTTCCGAGTATTCTTCAGATGCCAAGGCCAACTTTTCTCCTTTAATATAATATAATTAAAAAATARTTCTGGCATTTGTAGCTGATATTTTAAAGATATTTCACACATTAAAGAAAATAAAATTCATCCAGACAATGGTCAGAATCAAAAGCCAACTGCCTGCAATTGAAACTGGACTCTGTCAGTGTTTCAAAACTCTCTGGTTACTTTTCTATTTAAGAATTCTCAAGATCAAGGCCACAGGTTTTTGACAGAATATTTGAATAAATATAATCTACAATGCTGCAAAAAGGAAGGAGATTTTGAAGCTGGGGAGAGATTTAAAAACCTCTGATACAAAAACATTAATTTAATTGCTCTAATCAAAGCAAAACTGAAACCTCGGTAGAATAATAATAACCTCAGCAGAAACAGAAAAGGCATTTGATCATGTGGAGTGGGATTTCTTCTTCTGCAAACCATTAAGAAGTCTCACTCTGGAGTAATGTCAGATGCTGAATTTTTCTATCTATGCTGAGAGCACCCAGTGTTGCAGCAGATTAACTTTCTGAGAGGAGGAAGTAAATCTGGTTGGATTTGCTGGCATTCTTATGATTAAGCTCTAGGCTCTCTAGTATACTAAATTAGATTCTGAAAATGAATTGAGAATTTCTACCCAGGTTTTAAACATACAGACTCAATCTCACATGTCTGAGCAGACTCTGTGTGTAATAGTACTGTGGATCTGGAAAGGTCGCATGTGGTCCCAAAGAGATCCACGTAATCCCAGAGTCCTGTAGCGCCTGACATTTTTGGGTGAAATCATCTCATTTATTTTTCATCTCTGTGGAGCTGCTGTTCAGTTAATAAACCCAATTACAACTTATTCAGTTTCCCATTCACTATAGTTACCTTTGGCATAGTCAGAGGACAAAACTCATGCTGGGTGTAAACCCTCTGAAACTGGAATATAAAAGGTATCATATCAAAGTGGTTGTCGCCAAGAATTCCCACTGAGAAAAATGAGAACTGATGAGTGCTCATGATGTCTCCTCTGATATCTGAACAGGCTATGAAGTCCCACGAATCTGCAAAAATACAACCTTCAAATCTAGCCTGCGATCATTTATTGTAAGCTATCTCACTTCCCTCTATATCGTCATATGAAAAAGTAATTTAAATAGTTCCACATCTATAAGTAACACATAATGTTATCTTCACTAATCTCTCACCTTACTGCTTACTGACACACTTACTGACCTCACTGCTCAGTATTTGCCTATACTTATAAACACTGCATCTTTGTAATGCATAAAAAAGAACAATATTGCGATAGTCTTTTTCAAGTCATTACTGCAAATGTTTATTACTTCCATTACAAACTTGATGACTCTTCTCTGCATGTTCTCCTAAACCCTCTCCTTTTCAAAACTTAGGAATCATGTGTCGATGGCCAGCCAAAGGACCGCAGGMCTTGTTTCTTTTAAACAAGACTCTRTTTTCTTCTCCTTCAAGGAGGGGAGAGAAGGTAACTGCTGYCCTTCTTCCTCYGTCCACAGACACGCGCCTCGCGCGTGGTGTTCCAGCTGCGATGCCTTGATCCGGAGCTGCCGTGAGGGCCGTTCCTCCCTGGGGCTCCTCTCTTTACTTCAGTGGCTCTTTGTAGTGGCAGAGCAGTTTCGCAGCTGACTTCAGGTGTGCAGCTTGAACACCACTTTTCCAACTGCTCTGTGGGTCAAACGAGTTCATCCATCCCTGACACTTGCACACAAACACTCTGGGAATGTATTATTTAAAGCCTTTCTTCCCTGGCGTTTCAGAAATAAAGGTGTAAACTTTCTTCAGAGGTCTGAGAAAAAAAAAAAAAACAAAAACCCTTGCTCTGCTAAGGAAAAGGGAAAGGCCAGCCTTCCAGCTGCACATGCCCTCGGAGAGCCTTTGCACCAGAACGAGCGTGAATTACTTGAGATAATATTGCGGTACCCGTCCCTGCATCTGAGGAGGGCGAGAGCGCCGAGGCGTGTTGCGTTGACACCTCTGCTGCAGTCACCAGGGGGGTGGCGTCACGTTGCCGCAGCAACCACACGTCCCACCAAGCGCTTTCTGTCTCGCCGTGGAGGCAGAAGCCRGCTTGGAAGTTTTATCGGGTTTCTTCAAGATTTACGATGCTTCCCTCTGCCCTCTGCTGTTGCCCACTGGACCAGTTGCTTGTGGTTGAGAGCAAGCAAGGAGCCCCAAGAACCCACCATATACTAAACATATTTTGATAGGTGCAGTGAAGGGTTTGTGTCCAGGGTGTCCGCATAAATAACAGGAGAGTTGACTGGATCTCATTTTGATTTTCGTCAAGTGTCCTATTCCTTCTCCCTGGAACACTTCACAGAGGTGTAACCACCCAGAGGAATTCTGGAGAAAAGCACTGCTGGGGGTCAAGAATCCTTGACTTTCAAGGCGTCAAGGTCTCCAGTTTTCCAAGTCAAAATATGAGTGTTTCTTTATTTTAGGAAGTGAGATTTTTGCAAAATATCAGCCTGTGAAACCTATCAAAGGATAGGCTTTTTAGTCCATTACAGAATGAAAGCAAGTCTGAAAGCTTATGAGCTGGAATTGCTGGTCTCTAGATAGCAGTATATGATGAGCATTTCCCTTATAAAAAAGCAGATAAATACTCCAGAATATTGCAATAGCAATCCCAAGCAGAGCAGTAAAACCAATGTACAGTGGATATGTTGGAGCAGAATGGTGACAAACTGTAGTAGTTTAAGAAAAGCATCTGTGCACTTGGAGCAGCTGAGTACAGATCTATTCGGCGTGTGACATGCAAGCAGAATCTCTCATTGGAGCTACGTCTCTGTAAAGCAATAGAATGGAGCTGAGATTGTTGAAGCATGGGTTGTAGGAACATCTGCCCTTCAAAATGACAGTAATGCATCAGGTAAATGGAGGTGAGCTTGAGCTGYATGCTGCATCTGACATAATTAAAGGTGATGGAAAAGTATTGCTGTTGTAATGGGRAGATATGTTTTAATATATCTATCACATAGAATGTCTTAGTAAAAAGAGTGAAGTAGGAAATAACAATGCACTAGATTTGTACCAGCAAAAGGATCTGCAAGTATGTATTCTGTAGCTTTTTTCAGATACTTTGCAGTATCTGCTGCAGAATAAATGTTACCTCTATATATGTTTGAAATGTTAAGACATAGTTCCTTGTATTATGCTAGATTACTTTTGTGTGTGTGTGAGAGGAACAAATCATGTGCAGTGATTAAAACTCCTATCTTTTGGATATCTGTCCAGGGATGAAATCTTTGGACAATCTATCATAGGTTGTCAGGTCCCTATGACAAGTTACAGACAAACTTTAGGTTGATTCAGTTTATGGGGTAGGGAGGGAATGCCATGATGTCATCCAGTAGTGGTTTAGCTCCACTACTATGGCTGTTTATTGTTTTAAGAGGAAAGAGCTATTTTTTCACRTGTGATGTCCCCCTTTGGAATGAGCATAGGAGATACTGCCAGGAAAAGGAAGAAACACGTGTGTTTCATCTCTGAATTTTATGCTTTGTTTTACTTCCTATTTTATTGAATAAAATAAGATAATAAGTACATGCTGGTACTTATAGACATGAACTGTACATCACTCATAACTAAATAAAGCAATCAGCAGACTGAAAGAATATGGGAAGTCTTTTTTTTCCCCCCTGGCAATGATGAATCAGCAACATAAGCATTTTGAAATAGGATCAGAAAAAGGAAACTTTGTGAAGAAGGGCCTTGTTTTTGAAAWTAGCAAATGGAGGGCTGTCATATATGAACATTTTACACTGAACTGTCAGGCGAGTCTTCAAAGCTGTCTCAGCTGAGGCCTTGGTCTTGTCCTAGAAAAGGTGATCTTATCCATTGCGGTTTCAAGAATGATACATGGAATAAGTTAGATAATTTGTCTGATTTTTTTTAGAGTCTGTAACTTTATCTCATCAGTGTGAAATTTGTCCCCATTCACTCCAAAGATTTTTGGTTTTGTCTTTATTAGAGTTTTGGGAGACTTTTAATTCCCAGCGAAACAGGATTAGGTCTATGAGACAAGCAGATTCAGGCAAATATTGAGTTTGAGAAGCTGATGGGATCACAGCTTAATAATGAAGCAATGAAAAAAACCTCTTAAAGAACTGAGGTAACAAGAAGAGTGCTACCTCCATACAAGTTTGTGTTAACTTAGTAAAATTTTTTTACAGCAGGATCAAAAACTTAGAAGTGTGAGAAAAGTCTCCAAGAAGACTTAAGAATTCTTCTCCAGAAAAGACATCTAGACTGTCTAAGTTTTATAGAAATGTATGAAAGAAAGACCTGAAATTAAACGTGAATCCTGAGGCATTTTAGAATTAATCAAGATTTTACCTTTGCTATTTTGATTTTAAAAGAATTACTGGCTGCAAGAATCATAACCCTTGAAAAGAAATATTAAGGAATATTGGCACAAGGAATGCCGTCAATCATGCTAAACTTCTGTATCACAACTATTGATAATTTTTTAGTATAACYACAGTTTTTGGTTCTTTTGTTATACTTAGAAAATGCAGTGACAAGACAAGGATATCACAGTGTTAGACCCTTGTTCTGTCTTCATACAGCAATGTCTTTTCTGACCCCTATAAAAACAAGGGCTAAACAAGGCTCTAAATAAAACAAGACCTATGTCAAAATCTTAAATGGAAGACATGTATATAGAAAAGATGGTCAGCCTAGTGAGAGTTTCACAAAGAGAATGTGGAGCACAGACACACATACCAAAAGGGAAGGGAAGGGAAGGGAAGGGAAGGGAAGGGAAGGGAAGGGAAGGGAAGGGAAGGGAAAGGAAGGAAGAAATCAAGGGCCAGGCAAATTTGATTGCACAGATTGCAATTTAGATGGAATAAATGCACTAAGGCCAGCAAGAAACACATTTAAATATTCAAGCTGAGACAGATGCAAGGCATCACCAGAGTTCTAGAGTTTTAGTTGCCTCAGTCATTAACCAAGCACAGATTTTACAGACATTCAATAAATGGAATTGACAGGTCTTTGCAACACAGTTAATATGGGNAGGAAAGGAAAGGAAAGGAAAGGAAAGGAAAGGAAAGGAAAGGAAAGGAAAGGAAAGGAAAGGAAAGGAAAGGAAAGGAAAGGAAAGGAAAGGAAGGAAGAAATCAAGGGCCAGGCAAATTTGATTGCACAGATTGCAATTTAGATGGAATAAATGCACTAAGGCCAGCAAGAAACACATTTAAATATTCAAGCTGAGACAGATGCAAGGCATCACCAGAGTTCTAGAGTTTTAGTTGCCTCAGTCATTAACCAAGCACAGATTTTACAGACATTCAATAAATGGAATTGACAGGTCTTTGCAACACAGTTAATATGGGAATAAAATGACAAATCAGAGTAAAAGGTTACATCCAACTGCCCTGTTGCAGCGGAAGGAATTTTATGTGGTGATCTTACTTCAGGAAAAAGACAAATAAATAAATGGKAAGGAGGCAGATAAATGACAGAGTCTGTATAGAACTTTGGTCTAATCYATATTATTAGGAATAAAAGATTAGCAAGCATCTGCTGGGAAATGCCATGCAAGCAATGTGAGATATGAGGAAAACGATCTTAAAAAACAAAACAAAACAAAGAGGGAAAGAAAGGCTGCATGAGCTGGCGGGAGAATTTAAGGTAAAAAATAGCAGACTCACTATGAACAGTGAGAGATCCCCAGCAACTAGAGGAAACAGCTGGTCCAGTGTATAGTTGAGATGTTATGGAACAAGCAAAACCTAAAACCTTTCTGTCTGAGAGGGAAGCACTTGATGCTACCCAGGCAGAGCCTGCAGTGAATCAGCTCTGCTGTTGACAGCTTTTCTATCCTCCTCAAGCTAGCAACTGCAAATGGTGGCTTTCCTGCTGCTCTCTGGCCCTCGCTCTTCCCCAAATATCAGACATTCAGAAGCCTAGAAAAGCTCTTCAGGTTTCTTCCAGGCCCCTTCTTGCAGATGAGCACTGCTGAGATGGAACTGCGGCATGTCCAGGTGAAGGTAACAAGAGGAATTTGTTGCTATAAGCAACAATTGTTGTTGTTGKTGGTGGTTTGCTGGGTCTTTTTTGGCTGAATCCTGCCCGTTGACAGAGCAGGAATCTTGCAAGAAGGGTTGGCTGTGTACTCTTGAGGGGGTGTGGGCAGTCAGCATGTCTTGGACATTAGGCTCTCTGGAGAGGTGGATTTGGGAACTCCTCAACARGAATAGTGCTCTTTGCTGACACATTTATTTTTTATTGCATTGAGGAAGATGGGCCCTGGGTGAATTTTTTTCTCCCTTTTGGGAAAGGAGTAAGTAAACAAGATTATTTTAAGATTACGCCTAGAGTACAATTGGCTTAAGCAGATGATTTCTTATGCTAATAGGGACAAGTCTTCAAGGCCCTGCAACTTTGGCTAATCATTCAGTCGAAATTGCTACTCTTTTTTAATAATAAAGATATCTATTGATGATTTTATTCTGGATTCACTAATCTAATCACAAATGCCTTTTTTTTTCCTGTATTTTCTTTGTACTCATGTTTCTTGCTTTTTTTTTTTTTTAAATGAAATAATTGGAAAAAGCCTCAGTCAATAGATTAGAGGAACAGAGAGAATTTCCCTTACCATGTAAGCTCCTCCCTGTTCTGCATTTGCATGATCCTCATTTAGGTCAACTAGGAAAAAATGTATGGCTTCATGATGTGATATTTCCCTGATTTACCAATACAAGTTGATTCACTTGAAAATCTTGATTGCATACTGTGAAGAAGTTACGTCAGGACCTTTTATGAACAGAAATGCATGTCTTCAGAACTGTTCCTGGCTCTTTTTCTCCCTAAGGGAAAGATGAACTGAGGTCAGCTCTTTTATTTATTTTTTTTTTCTAGCAATTTTATGGAGAGGATTATTTGTAATCCAGTTTTCTGGAAAGGACTAATTTGTGCTCAGCAGTTTAAAAGTTCCCTGTTCTTTCTCCCTTCCCAACCCCCTGTGCTGCTTTGCTACACCCAGCACTCTGCTTGCACCTCACCCAACACTGTGGGCACTGCCATCTCCTGTCATGACCTTTTGGCTCCCAGTTGCTGTAGGTTTAGAGATACTTTCTCTTGATCCTTCTGTCTCAATGCAGGGGAAGACCTCAGCTGAAAGGATAAATTGTACAGGTGAAAATCTTAGCACTCTGATATAGAGGACATGTGTTAAGGAGCTGAGAATACAATATAATGKTCTCTATATAGGAATGGGTCATTTGTGCTGTAACTGTAAGGCTGCGCCTAACGCAACAAATCAAGAGGTCCTTCCCAGGAGAGTCCCACGTGCCGTGGCACAGTGCAGCACAGGGGCTGCAGTCCTTGAAGTCATGCTGCCCGTCTGCTAGCAGTGGGTGTGAGGTACAGACCATGCCCCGGTTTAACCTCAGCCCTGGTGCACACTGTCCAGATGTCACCCACAGACCAGGATGGGTGAGCCACGGGCAAGAAATCAACATTGCCATTGAAATCTTCTTTTCACTTTCCTAAGTTCCATGAATCCGTAGAATCACTGTACCCTTGGGCTGGAGGACACATCCAGAGATCAGTCCTTTCAAGATAAGAGATTAACCAGCTGTGCTGTGGCTGTAGAAAAGTGAAGACTGCCACAACGTTGACACGTCAAACACAATGAGTGACAAAACACAAGGAATGTGCAAGCACAAGGAATTGTATGGTTGTCTTCTTCCCTTTGCTTAATTCCTTTTTTTTTTTTTTCACCACACTAGAATACTTTTCTAGGGAGTTTCTATTTTGTAAGGATTTTATCACTTACACTGTATATCTCAACTGGGGGAATTTCTGTATATTCATGTGATAAGATTATTTATATAAATTATAACAAGTACTGTTCACAGATTGTGCTGCAGTGTCTACACAATGAATAGTGTTGGGGTAGGAGAAATAAATTAGTGAGGAAGCTCAAGAACTCATCTGTTGTATTTACAAGGAATAACTTAGCAAAGAGATTCTGAAAGGGTAAAGTTAACAGTTTAGCATGCAGATGATATAGAGTGATTGTGGCAGAATGAGGTAAGACACGAGACAAAGAGCAGCTTAGCTTTTCTCTTTGCTTTTGTGATAGTTATGTTAACAGTGTGGGAAGCTTYGCTTTTTAACAAAGTGGGTCTTGTGGCTGGTCATATCACATAGGAAATATTCTGGTTATACCAGTTTTATTGAATTGCCAAACAACTTGCTGTATTCTAGCAGTTCTCTCTCTCTCTCTCTGTTTTTTTTTTCCCCTCAAGGCTGTAGGGGATGAGGCAATGAGTAAAACCTATTTTGTGAAAGAGTAATTTTTGACTTGCAGTGAAATCCACTGCAGTTTCTCCAGTATTGTTTTGAATTGAGTACAGCTAAGTGAACAAAAAAAAAAAAAAAAGCGTAGCAGAGACTTTCCCTCTTTCCCTGCTATGATTCCAGCTGTACATGTGAAAACCCCTTTGTTAGTGGGCAAGGAAACAGCGAGGTAAGCTGGGGGACCACAGAAGTCACTTCCTACCTTCAGCTACCAGGTCGCTAAGTACAGGCAACAATACGGTGGGCTGAGACACAAGTTTTGAGTTTGATGATATCCTCCCTACTTTTTGCCTACTACTGATACTACTAATATAAAGGAAATTATGATCAGGAACATTCACATGTGTGTGCCAGTTGTATCAATTAAATACTCACCAGTTCAAGTACTTTTACAGCCTACATTTGAAATGCCAACGCCATACTGTACTTACCAATTAAGCACTAGCAGATTAATGGGATATATTGTTCTCTTGGATTAACTTCACCATATTGTCATTAGGTAGGTACGCCCCAATGAATCCACGTCTTGTTTCTGTGAAAGGAAAAGAAATTGCATGCTCAAAAGGAGGGCAATTGCTACTCAGCAGAGTCAGATGAGAGAAAAAAGGGAAAGAGTCTCCTCCCTCCTACTTTTTTATTTCAGTTGTTGTTTAATTGTTTCTTCGACCCAGTGGTTTAGTGATTTCACATTTATTTAATTAACAGAGAAGTGGATAGGGCACACTGAAAAACAAGAAAGGAAGATCAGATAGACAAATGGTCTCTGTAAGTTCACAGTTCTTAAAACAGATGTTCACCTCCGCTGGCTATAGTATATCATTATCTCCAGGAACCCTGAAGAGAAAGCAAAATCCTTCATTACATGTAGGAAAAATAGCGCACACTTACAAGGCTAAACAGGCACATCAGCCCATGCCAGCAGATCTCCTCCCCTGCAGTTCTGTTACTTGGAGGCCAGAAAGTATGTGTGTCTCAATGAGAGGGTGACAACAATAAATCCTGCAGATGTCTGTGGGATGAAAGTCTGTGAAGATGTGGTGAGCAAGCAACGAGAGAAGCAGAARCAAACAAATATTTTGGAGTCTGGGACAATTCTTACACACATGGTGCAAAAGCAAGGTGGCAACTGACTGACTGCCTCTTTCTGCAGGGACAAYTCGTTCTTGGAGTGGGGCTCTTTTCTGCTTCTGCTCTGCTTTGCTATACCTGTTTGAACCTCTTGTCTCAGGGAAGCTGAGTAGCATGTAGAGTGGTAAAGCATATTGCTGGCTGATTTGTTTTCACTCCTCTTGCTGCCTACCCATTGCAGATATAAAAAGTTACAATCCAGTATTAAAAAGTCATCCCTCCTTTATGAAATAAATAATAATTAATGGAGCTTCTCTGTCCTGATGAGATATGAAAAAAACATTTATTTACCTGTGCCATTCAAATGTGTGCAAGCACAAGCCTGTCTGTGCACAGACGAGTCCATCACACTACCCAAATGGTGCTGCTACCTCTTTCTCCCGGCCTGGRTGCAAGATGCTACATGCTGTTGGGTGAGCAGCTGTGATAGCAACCATGAAAGAGTGCCCTGGAAAACGGCCTGAACAGTCTGATCACCGTTTCCTCAGATTTTGTCTGTCTTATGACTATGCTTTATCACTCTTACTGCCTTTGCTAACTTTAATCACAGTTGAGTATTTCCATCCTGGCTGCCATTTCTGTTTTCAAGCACCTTAAAGGAATATTCAGATTCCCAGATAACACAAGTGCCATGAATTACTATGTAGGAAGCACTAGAGGGACCCTCTGCTCCCTCCCTGACTCCCACCCTCCCCCCTTGTATCTGAGCCCTTGTAGAGGAAAAGAGATGTTGAAATCAATATAAGAATAAATTGCCACGTGGTCCTTATTGTGGAGGCAAGGTTTCTACAGAAAATCCTTGTAATCAGAAAAGAGGGAAGATGAGATTAAACTGATTAAACTGAGAAAGTCAAAAAAGGACAACTTGAAAGATTAGCTTGAGGACGAGTGAAAAGCATAATCCTCCATGCATGTTAAGTAGAACAGTCCCTCTCTGTTATCAGCCCCTTCATCTGGTGACCTTCTGTTGCATTAGCACAGAGCTTCTTGATCCAAGGCAAATAGTGAAAATTGAAAAGCCAGAATGCCAGTGATTAGAACAGGTATCAATATTACTGCAGTGATGGTTTGTTATCATTAGGGAGACCCATCAGAGCTGATTGTGGAAGCAAAAGGAAAATAATAAGGCATTACACTGGTTCTAGGCTATAAAGTAGAGACCTTATGGTAACATGGAAACCCCTTTTTCATTTACTTCCACCTTTAAAATTACAGCAGCAGAACAGGGAACAAGGAGAGAAAGTACCTCATGCAGCTCTTCTGTGTTCTTGTCTTTGGGAACAACTGGACTTCAGTGGGTTGCACTTACAGCGAGTGCATGCTTTTTGTTTTTGTTTTTGTCTTGTGTAGAGAGAAGGAAAACAAATGGTACCTGCTAATTTTGCTGGTTTGATGAGTAAAAAAGAAAAAATAATCCTTCACGGACCCTTCTCTCTGGCAAATCCCTTTCTGTGCAATCACAGCAGCAGCAGCAGCAGCAGCAAGACTGGTCCTCTGAAGCCGGCCCGGTGGCCTTGCAGCGCCGGGTGGCAGTGCTGGGTGGCAGAGCTCACCACGGTGCAGTTCAAGTCCACATCTTGTCTGCTCTTCCTCAGAGCTGCAGGAAAGGTCTCAGAATAAAAATCAAGTCTGTGCTGAGTATCTTGTAGCTGAGCACTGYTGTGCCCAAACAGATCACATTTCACAAGTTAACTAATAAAATAAGATTCTTCTTGATTGGGCTCATTTTTAATGCTTCAGAATATGAATAGCTCTAAATAAATATAAAAGCATTTTGGACGGTTGCCTCATTTCCCATTCTTTTAAGCTGGCAGAGGCCACAAAACGTAAGAAATATGCTGTATTCAGATGTATGTGAACTTAAACTCCTCCATGCAGTTGTATTTATTAGGAATAACGCTTTACATTTGTGCCTGTTTTCTCCTTTTCTCTGTCCCCTCCAAAAATCCTGGATTTCCAGTGATACTCAAGAAAGCAGTGTATTGAGGACACGCTTTTTCTTTGCCAAAAGCCTGAAAGTCTGCAGTGGTGTTCATTTCTGTTGTAATGCTCATGATGTAAAAGAATTGTGACTCTGAGTAATTCAGATGTTTTGACTGAATCCTAGATCTGTCACAGAGTTGTTGTTTGATTTTGTTAAACATACGTTAACTCAGTACTTGTGTTTTCCCTGCTACTTTTTGTTGCTTTCTCTCGGTTAAACAGCATGTTCTGTGATGGTCAGGATTATTTATTACTGGGTACTTCACAAGCACTTACAGTACTCCAATTGGAAATGGAGAAGTATCTGTGGTTAATCCCCAAAACTGGAAAAGGGAAAAGAAAATAAAAATAGTARAAAAAAAAWGTATCTTTTAAMAAACACAGAACATCATTTCACACTAAMCAACAGTAAAAAATACTTTGGTAATATCAGACTGAAACATTTTGAAAAATCTAGGGGGAAAAAGCCCAGTTACTCACGAAATTCAGTTCAGTTCCAGGACCCAGAGAATGGGTCTATTTCTGCCAAGGCTCTTCATTATTCATTTGAAAGATCTTACCTGCGTATAGAACTAATGTCAGTAAGAGGAACTGATTGGTGCAGTAATTGCTTACCTCTTCTTCCTTTGCCAGGGAAGAAAGGATCCCACAATGCTTTTGCTCATAGAAAATTTGTRGTCTTCGGTCAATAGATTGGGTCAAACCTAATTTAGGCAGAAAGAAGCAGCACAGTTGCCCTGGGAGAGCTCCTACTTCTACCAGGTCTGAATTTGTCCTCTGCTGCTTCAGTCTCCATGAAAAGGGGTTTTCAGTTCAGGAGGTAAAGGGATTCATTAGATCTCATGCTCAGAAATGTCTACCTGATTGAGAAAGAGTCCCCTCAGGGGCAATGCTTATAAGCAGGAAGAGGCTTAGGGGGCTGAAAAATGACCCATTTTGAAGTTTGTCTAATTAGCTTCAAATATATAAGTTGGGTGTTTTGCTAGATGGATTAGAGTAATTATCTTAGTGCACCTATTCGTGCTAGGAATGTCAGGAAAAGAGAGAGTGCAGAGGCTTGGGAAAAAATCGCAGCAGCTCACCCTGTTGACTGCTCTGCCACACTCACAATAGTGCTGCAGAGGAAAAGAGAAGGCTGGGGAAAGGACAAGCTTCGAGGAGWGCTCCAAAGACAAAATATTGATGCCTGACCCATAAATAGAGATGAATCCACCTTGGCCCAGACTCCCTACRTGAAATCTCCACAAAAAAAATCACCCCATGTTCATGTAGTATCCTTCCTCATACACCTACAGTTAGATCTATGGCATTATTGGTATATTGGGCTTTGTCTCCTTTGTAGAATCATGCTGAAAATGAGTGAAGTAATTTTCATTTAGCCTGGGAGTAGATCCTTTGAAAGAGAAAGGATTAACACTGTGTTGTTTTTCTGTTCATCTGCTGATAAATTAGGTCCACACATATCCTGAGATCAGGTATAAACTCAAAGATAGCAGACAGCTAAGGAATAGCTTATCCCAAGAAGGATTTATAGTTAAAAAAAAAAAAAGAGAGATAGAAAGAAAGAAGTAGGGAGATATTTTTTTCTTTTTCCTAGGTTTGTTTTTACAAGGTTTCTTAATCTACCAGATAAGGGAGTGTTATCCAAACATGCATCTGCTGTGAACTATATCAAAATGTTGGAAAAGAGAGAAAACAGCCTAGCCAAGTAAACCCGACAACAATCAATGATCACTCTAATCGCTTCTTTCTAAATACCAATTACTCCCRTTGTGCAATTTATTACRCCCACAGAAATCATATTGTAAGATTAGGGCGCATGGTCATACTCCCTTAGTGTCCATGCATTGCACAAACCCAGAGGTGACCGGAATTGCTTGTCCATTTTGTTGAGTGTCTTCTTTGCTCCTAACTCACACTGTCTCCATGTCCCCATTATGTAGGATTAGCTGAGTTTCCAGCTAATGGCATTTCTAAGTGTATCAAGTGTGCAACGTTAATTTCCCCAGCATCTCATTGACTTTTTAGTCAATATTGCTGTGATCCTTTCAGAACAACTCTCCTGTTCGAAGTATTGTAAATGAGTTTAATCACTGGAATGACCTGGTTTCCAGCAAGGTTGTGCACCATTGGTACAGTCGCCAGGTGATGTGCCCCCCCTTTACACATTGATTGACTGGGATTTTGAGTCTTTCCTGCTGATTTTAACCCCTGCATTAATCCTGAAGGTGTTCAAAATTGGTAAAGTTTTTCCAACAACTAATTTTTCAATTGTAAAATGCTGTTTCATAAAAACCTCTAAATTTTCCACAGAGAAAACATCAATTATAAACTTTTTTTTTTCATTTAGAGAAATGTACTGAAGGTAGCATGCAAAGTTCAAGCATTGGATTTTGACTGTATGGGAATGCAGCACTTAAATGCAGTGTGAAATTTATCAGCTTTCATTCAATATATCATTTGTAACAGCAAGCCTGCTTATCATTTCACCTTTTTTCCATGTTTCTAGGTAATTTTCTATCAGAAGAAATCTTTTTTGGGGGGAAGGGAGGGGGAATTTGGAATTTAGAAGAAACCCTAGAATACCAGAAATTCTGTTAGGTCAAAACTCCCAAGCTCAGTTTTATTTGAGTTCTTGTGCTAAAGTGAAATTGCAGGTAGATGAGTTTTCTCCCTGTGATGAGTTTTTTCTCTGTTAAAAGGCAAACATTTGCACTTGAGTTACAAGAGAGGGCAAACAAACAGACTGGAGTCCAGTTTTTATTTTTGGCATAGCACTGAAGAGGGTAGATGGGAGATGTAGCCTGACTTTCGTTGCGTTAGTTAGTGAATACATTCTCCTGGGGTTTTTTTGCTTCTTTCCACTTTTGTCAAGTCAAATGGGTCAGTCTTTCACAATCTGCCAGGTGGTCAAGACGGTCTGCAGGAGTTTTTCTTTCATGTCAACCCAAAACACTGTAAAGGGAGTCAGTATGTGATATTTGGATCCAATTATCATTCCATTTTGGATCATATTGACATCAGCTGTATCACTTTATCAAAATCTCATGTAGGAAACGGAAAGAACACAGGCTCAGTTGAATGCCATTAGAAACCTCCCTTTAGCCTACACATAATGCCACTCTTCTCTCCTCCTTCAAACCCTCCTTTGCTGTGGTTTCTATGGGGCAATTATGGAAGGCTAGCCTAGGCCAGATAGGTGCTAACATTGTAGTGACAGTGTTAAAAAATGCAAATCTTGGTAGCTGTCTCCCTTAAGTGAGGCAGAGAGATATGAGAGAGATGCTGCTGGTCACAGACACCTTGCCTTGAACAGTTTCATTCCTTGTGGCACAACCTGCAGACTGATTCCTAGTGAGGACCAGCCTGTCCTCCAGGCAGCCTCCTCCTCTGCCTCAGCCTTAGTTGCTCCAGAAAAAGTGGTGAGAGGACCCAGCCTTACAAAGGCCTCTGTGCCTGGCTAAGGATCCTTCAGCCATCGCACCCAGGCCCCCTTATGTGCAGGTGAGATGGGTGTCCTCTCCTCTCTGGCCACCCTCAGCTTTCTTGGCCAGCTCCAGGGCCAGCAGCACAGTGTCATCCGTGCAGGCAGCTTCTCCCATGCCAACACCCAGCATGGCTGGGCCAGCAGCTACTGTCCCTGAGGAGATGGGGCTGGTGGTGGTCGGATGAAACCTGGACACCCAGGAGCTGCAGGACCTCTTCTCACACTCTTGTAGCAGGAATAGCCAGCCTTTTTTCCCAAGTCCCAGCTCTGCCACTTCCACTGTACCTGTCACATCTAGGCAGGCAGGTTTTGATCTCTCTGATTGGAGCCTATGGTTTGGAGAAGTTTTGCGTCTGTCCTCTYGTGTTGCAGATCCTGCAAGTGGAAACACCACTGGCAGTAGAAGCTTTGCCATTGCCTTCATAATGTAGCACTGCAGCAGCAGGATGATGCTGTAGGAGCTCGTGTTGTCAATCACTGTGTTTCTTTCACTCTGTGGGACTTGGTTTGAAATACTGACGAATGGCCTAACAGCTCACTGCAGTTTGGCTGAATGTCAACCAGCACCTGTGGGTCTGCAGACACTTGCCATGGTTAAAGTACCTTCGTAGCGAATCTGCTTTGCTGAGCATCCTGAATCCACACTTTTGATGACAGCATCTTGTAGGATATGAATAAAGTGCACAAGATGGAGTTGTCGTTCTTTGAAATCAATAATCTATAATACGTGGAAAATATTAAGTGACAGACTATTGACTTCTAGATCAAAGATATATCTAGAGAAGGTGAGGCATATGAAATATTTAATTCTGTAATTGATGAGAATAGTCCCAAATAGCAGATAACAACATTGACTGAATCAAGTAAATTATACCTACTGAAAGTTATTGTCCGCACTGATTAAGAGTTAATGATTAATGATCCTTTCCTGCTGCCCCTTCCAAATACTAAAATGTAGGAGCCATAGACAGAATGCAAGCAGCAAATACTGATCTTAATGCTGGCAGGCTTTTCCTCCCTCTCTGCTCGCTTGCTTCACCAGTGGGCTTCTGGCTGAAGGCAGATTTTCTCCAATCCTTCTAGAAACCCAAGGCATGAGGAGTCTTCTTCATTTCTGAGGGAAAAACATGTTTTTGATCACTCAGTAGTTCTCTTTGAATTGTGTGTCATGCACAGCCACAGTTTGCAGCTAGGAAGGCAGCATGAAGGACCTGCCTGGCTTGGCAGAACTGGCACTGATTCACTGCTCCTGCTAACACATCTCAATAAAATTACCCAGACGATCCCAATAAAAATTAGAGGCCTCAGTAAATTTTTCTTGCAGACTTCAGTAAAATGTAAGCAAATGGCTCTAGGGTGGATCTTCAGCTGGTATCATGTGAGGTAGTTCATTGGAGGCTTATAGATTTATGAAAATGAAGATGTGTTCCAATGCTATAAAAATACATTCTTCATACCAAAAGTTGGCACTGTAATTTTTATCCCCTTACTCTACAAGTAAATCTTGTAGCTGTTACACTGGATAAAACTGTAACCTAATATCAAATGTTGGCAAACAACACACAGATCAAGAGTTATTTACAGACATTTAAAAATAACTAAAAGTGCAAGAATAATGGTATTGCTGCTGTTGTTACCTAAATGTCCAACTGTGACTAGATGTCCTAATTAGGGACTGGGACCTGCTGTATTAGCTGCTGTGCAATACCAGAACAGAAAGAAGGCTTGAACACACTTTGGAACAGATACCAAGTTTTACAATATCTTGTCATGAAAATGCATGAGAATAAGTAAAGGCAAGTCATCAAATACACTATTTGCCCAAAGACAGTGTATACTTCTTGCATGCTGCAAGCTGAATAAGCATGTGCCACTTGTTAGCACAGGTCTGTCTGGATTGAAACGGGTTCAGTCTGATATAGTATAGCTGGGGAAACCTTTTTGTTTATACAAGAAGCTTAGTGACACTAATTAAACATTTTCCTAATTCGAAAGCAGGCATTTCATGATACCTACATGCTCCCAAATTTAAACAAATAGTTGACTACAAACCTCTTACGCTCTGGAAGACGAAGAGGGGATAGCTATTTTATGTGTGTCGAAATGACAGAGGTAGGCAATTCAAGTAATGGCCCGTTAGTCGGTTATTAAATATTGCTCTTCAGCAAAATTGCTAATGATGATGGTCTTTCCATGCTATCTTTAGAAGAGTGCACAATATATGCTGAAGAGAGATTATCTTGGATACAAAAGGCCACTAGCTTGAATTCTGTCCAAATCAACCAATTATCTGTGATAATCAACCAACACTGCCAGGCCGCACAGAGATTGGTTGCTATATAAAGTTCCATGCTTTAAATTAAATGGCTAACAGTAGAAATGAAAATTACTGAGAAGATGAGACTTGATTTTTAGAAGAAGGATAAACTTTCAGTAGGGGAGGTCTGCCTCCTGGGGGTATAAGAACCATTGTTTTTTACCATGCTTTAAAATCAGTTCATAAAAACTGTCCAAGCATAGCTGATCTGAAATCCTTCAACAGACATCCTGATGGCCAAATATAATAGACATTGAGGAGAATCTGTTCTTCATTTTTGAGCTATTCAGTCCAAGCAGAGAGAGAGAGAGGCTTATTCACTATCAGAAATTATAAAGTCAGTCATTGTAGCAATTGGAGAAATCCTCATTGATTTGGTGAGCTTTTTTATAGGTACAAACTTTGATAGAAGTGCATGCACAAACAGAATGACCATAATTCATTAACATGGTTATAGCACCATAAAGTCTTTTCACAGCATTTTGGAGACTCATAAAATATCCCAAGAATGAACATTTTGTGGTTGATTCCAGTTTACAGGATAAGAGTTAAAGAACATTTTGTGCATTAATAATACCTACAGTGTTATTTTTCTTTCTCCACCTGATTGCAATGAGACAGTCTAATATTTTGTTAGTACTTCAAGCACATTCATTAAAATTGTATCAAGAGAAATGGAATGATGGATAGATTTTTACATTGAAAAATAATGTCTTCACCAATATCATCACAAAATCCTATAGAATGGGCTTCTGCTGAACTACTGAGTTTACATTACAGATGAGAATTTCTGCCATAACATGGCTTTTGTATTTTTATTTCAAAATATAAAATGGCTCTATCCACATATCTTGGCAAGTGATATTCAGACATTATTTTAACATCAGATCCTCCCAGCTGAAAAGTTCTCTCAAATTCCAGGTACTGGCACTACTTGTGCTTTCAGCATGGAAATGAGAGACTAAAAAATCCCTTCATGTTGCTGTTTAAATAAGTGCTTCCTCAGCTGTAGCCAAATAAGGATGTATGGGTGGATATAGAGCTATTTTGTGATAAATTTGCATAATATAGGCCAAGCTGAATACATTGTTCTAAATAAAGAGAGTAAGGAAAACAAGAAGGAATGACAGATCAAGCTCCTGTGCACAGTTCAGTGTTGCTACGAGAGCTAAACCACTGCATCTCCAGGGAATTGCCCAAAATGCTCTCTGTTTGGGACAAACAGGGTAAAAACTCAGGAAATGAGAAGGACAAAGGTACTGGAAAGCTGCTGAGTTGCTGAGCTCTGGTTTCAGGGACTATTTCAGGTAGTAGAGGGAACACTGTGTGCCAGAGCAGGAAGAGCTGCTGAAGGAGGGCAGTTGAGTGGTTGTGAGTGAATGGGGTGGGATTGCCCTGTGGGGGAATGTGCACAGCGGGGCTGGGCTGACACCTGAGGATATGTCCAGAGGTGAAAGAGAGGAGTATATTTAGSCCTGCACTAATCAAGAGAAACTGCACTGCGGCTAAGACACAGCTGTACTTGCTGGAAGGCTTTGTCCACTCTCCCGGAAACATATTAGAAGCAGAGCATGATGCACAGCTGTGGGCAAAAGGAATAGCTTTGCTCTGTGCAAAACTGCAGAAAAGTTGATTTGTGACAGTCTTATTAGGAAAAGAACGTTGATTAATTACTTCTTTACAAAATAAAAATGAAGTTCAGTGGCCAAGAAGAGTGTGTTTGCTAGGAAGAAACAAGAGAAACAGGCATGAGTTTGACTTTGTTCTGAAATTATCGTGGCAATCTCAGGTTCTTTGGGCCATATGAGGTGCTCTGTTTTCTTCTATAAAATCAACAGTCGAGCAGCTCCTCCACAGGCTTTTTTTCTTCACACAGAAACCTGCCTTCTGCTGTGCTTATGAAAGCCCTCACTTGAGTGTCCAGCCTTCACGGGGAACAGGGGGTGCTGTCCCTTGCACTGCTGGCTAGACTGGGAGAGAGGGAAGAAACAAGCAGCAAAAAGGCTCTGTCCTAGCTAGGCAGACAAGTAGAAAGAGGAGGAGGAAGGCTAGGAGAGAGCAAGAGCCACAGTCCAGCTTCTCCTCCTCTGCAAATGGCTGGCAAATGGTTTTGTCACCAACCTCTTCCTTGTCTTGTGTTGGTTTTGCCAGGGTGAGGAAAGAAGGGTTTAAATCACTTGGCCAAGTTCTGACTGAATGTGAATGGAAGAAATTCCGTGGGATTTACAGGAGCTGATGGGTTATCCCAGCTAAGAATCTTGTTCTCAGTTTTCAAGGTTCTTTCAAGTATCAGATATAAACAACCTGCCACTGTGAATACACTTTGTTTTAAGAGTGGATTTTTCACTGCTTCAACGTACCTATTAATTGCAGTAATGTTTTGCTGCACTCCTTTGGATTAAAATGCTATTTCTAAGTGTCAGTTAATGGGTTTTAGTGAAAGCAATTTATTAAACATTATGTACTCAGTTTAAATCTAGCAGGGTAACTAAACATTAAAGTAACAGGGGGGAAAATCTATATTGCTCTAATTTGGATTGTGTGTTCTTTTCACCAAGTATAATTGCTATTGACTGCCTAAAGCAGCATTCTCCAAATCCTGAATAACCAGAAAAAAAAATTGCAATTATAAGTAAAAAGCAGTGTCTTGGCCTACTAGTATAAACATGAAATGAAGAGCCAAAAGTTATGGAATCTGCTGTCCTACACTTTCTCTATTCATCTTCTTCTTCTTTCCCTGCCCCCTCCCCCTCTTTAAAATGAGACCATTAATGAGTATCCAGTTCTGGTTAGTGTGAGGCAGTGGTGAGCATAGCATATGCATACATATTTTGTTTGTAATGCAGACTACATTAAGAAGGCTAGAGCCAGATTGAAACAGGTCTGTAACATGGTATCCCATCCACAAATGTCTTTTTTTTTTGTCAATACTAAAGGATAAGTAAGTCCTGTTTACTTTCCTCCAGCTAAGGGTCTCCCTTCTCTATATACAGCAGATTCAACAGCTGTAGCCATAAAGAAGTACTGTTTGTATCATGTGCATGACACAGGGAGTAGTTGATAAGGAAGGTGATATTGAACAATACTAACAATATGGAAAAAATCAACAGGATCTTACTTTCACTGTTTGGGAAAAAAAACTCTCAAGAGTTATCACCATTAGCAGCAATGTCATTATTGGCCATAATATTTCATCTGGTATTTGACATCTTTCAAGAAGTTGACTTGTGAAAGGAAAATCTATCATCAAGAGAGGTTCTCTTGATGTTTTGCCCATCCTATTGAGTGAACCAGAACTTCATTATGGCCCTATGCCTATCCATCATGCCTCCRCATAAGTAATGTTCCTGCTGCTTGAGAAAACTCACCAGCTGTCTGTAGAAAAGGACTCTACAGCTAGAGGCCCTCATCCTCAAAGGTTTTCTGCCTTACTGAAAGACGTCTAAGCAGACCTGTCCACAACCTTTCCCTTGTCTACTAGGTTGTTCACCTGGTCGTAGAAGGAGGGCAGGTTAATCAGGCAGGATCTGCCTTTCACGAACCCATGCTGGGTGGGCCTGATCTCTGGGTTGTCACACAAATGCTGTGCAATAGCTCTCAAGATGATCTGCTCCGTARCTTTCCAGGTAGTTTTAAGACCCKATACTGAGGTCAGGCTGACAGGCCTATAGTTCCCCGGATTCTCCAGCTGACTCATCTTGCCAGTGTGACAGGCATCACCCTGGCAAGTCTCCAGACATCTGGGACTTGCCCTGTTGACCAAGACTGCTGATAGATGATGGAGAGTGGCTTGGTGAGCACTTCTGCCAGCTCCTTCAAAACTCCTGGGTGAATCCCATCTGACCCTATAGACTTGTGAGTGTCCAAGTGGAGTAGCAGGTTGCTGACTGCTTCCTCCTGAATTATGGGGGGTTTCTTCTACTCCCCAAAAGTGTCCTCCAGCTCAGGGGGGCAAATACCTTGAGGAGAACTGATCTGAGTGTTAAAGATTGAAGCAAAGAAGGAATTAAGTACCTCATCCTTACATTTGCTCTTCAGGACTGTCTYCCAAGGGACTCTTCCAACCAATGTTCTAAAMAGTCCAAAGTCTGCCCTCTGGAAGAGCAAACTAGCAGTTTTGCTGACACCACTCCTGACTTCACCAAGAAYTGAAAACTCTTTTTCAGACTTTTGAGACCTTTTTTTCGAGACTTTTACAGTGCACTGTACAAGTAGCTTGCAAACAGTTTATGCCAGCAGAAGGACAGCAACAGACAGCTGTAGGGCAATGTTTAATCTTGGCATAGATGTTTCTGCATGAATTTCTCACTTTTTAAAGTAGAAACAGAAAGTTAAAAGGAACTATAGAGATTTAAATTGCATYGTGGAACAGGAGAGGTAGACCTGAAAGTATAGCAACTGCTTGGGGCAAGGCCATGACCATTTTGTTTAGTGTTGTGTCAACCTGGCATTCTGTAAGAAAATAGAAATAACCATRATGCTACGGCACATTAGTGTCTGAGGATGGAGCCTTTGGTTGACTGTGTTACACAGGTAAGCMCAGAGGTTATAGAAACTCTTCTCATGCAGTTGTGGCCAAAAAGGATTTTTCAGCTAGCTCTATATTTTTGAACAGTATTTCTAGTGAATTACGAGAAATTTCTATTATTAYCTATACAGTTAATTTCAACTGCTTTTACCATTTTATTCTTCTCTGCAGGACAGCTTTTGCTGAATGTTGGATGACAGGATTAGCCRTAACATTTTATCTTCTCACAACCTTCTGTTAGTTAGCTATAAAGATGGAGTAATTATTTTGTTATTTGTGCTCCATTTTAGGTAAGAACAGCTTTGGAAAAGGTTTTTAACTCTTGTGTTTATGTGTCAGAATTCRTTTGGTTATTTAATTTCAGCAATACTTTTGGGTTGCTAATTGCCAGAACCCGAGACAATATGCAGAGAACTCAGTCCTTTCGGGTTTTTGGTTTTGTTTTTATTTTTATTCTTCCACTGGGCAGCTTCTGTTGGTCTGTGATGGAGAGGATACTAAGTTAAATGAACCTGTGACCTGACCCACAGGGCAGTTCTTTTGGTTTTATTTAGAGCAGTGTCTCAGCAGTGGAATACTCCATAGCCTGATCCCAGGTAAAAGAACATGCTGCAACTCACTTAAAAGCAAATGCAAACTTAAATTACCTACATAGCTGCTAAATGTAGCCTCAGTTTAAATTAAAGTACATGCTTTCCCAGAAGAACAGCTGGCTCTGGTAGCCCAGAATGGATATTTTCCTGTGTGGGACCTTCTTTTTCTTAAGACCATATCTACTTATACCAAAATGCTTCCTGATTCAGAGATTGTGCTAAAGCAGGTGAAAAGGGTAAGGTGAAGCATTCCACTCTACTGACTTCTACTTAAATGAATGTCCTCTTTTAGATCCTTTTAAAGACTGAGCAGGATTTTGGCAGCAAGATAATGAGGACTCCAGAAGGAATTAAACACAATCATGGTGCCAGGATTTAACACCTATCGTTTGTTTGCATTTGTGACTCCAGTGAAGAGCTACACAAAGCCTTGTGCAGGGTTGGTCATACCAAGCACTGTTAAAACAGAGGTAATTTAAATGGGAGTCACTACAGGTATAAGWAAATATTCAAGTAGGAGCCAGCCACATGGATTGTTTCAGTAGTAGAGACTGAGAGAATAGGAAAGGAATGGAAGTTACTGATTGTTTTCCCTTTCCTGCCTCTCTCTCTTGAAAGTTGGTCACCCATTTTCTGTTTCATCTGTTCTATATGGTAAATTTGGAGCTTCCTTCTTTATTTGGTTCACACTTAATTCCCTGGTGCGTTTTGTTTCTGTTGTTCTCAGTTGTGCTGGCTAAATAAGACAGGACGCCTAATAAATTCAAATAAAATTTCTGATTGGTTTAACATCAGTTTAACTATCTAGAATAATTTAGTGTTATTGGATACTTTATATGATGAGTCCGTGATGTTTAGACTAGAAAATAATAAAATGCACTCAATTGATTAAGCTCTTTGTAGGAGTCTAARAATTAGCATACTGTCTAATGGCAAATAATTTATAATTATCAAGAAGAGCTGATAAAAGGGTTCAGTGCTATTGACTACCTGACTTGATAACCCTGATGAGCAAGCTTTATTAAAAGAAAACCCTTATCTTGAATGTAATTTAGTAAAAGCTAAAGAATGGTTTTAGTGCTTTTTATCCTGAACAGGGCAGTGGTGTTTTGACAGTCAGTCCCAAAGTACTTTGCTTTTTATTCATATATGTTTCATATTGTTGCATTAGAGTGACCAGTAACATGTTCCCAAGTGAAAGTTTTTCCATCRTACAAAACCCCTGGTTTTGAAATGAACCAATGAACCAGTGCAGAATATTTATAAAACAACTTACTGCAAGACCGTGGCCTGCACTTGATTAACTATACATGTCATAGAGGGAAGATGAGGTCTCAAGTGAGGTTCTTTGCATGCATTTCTCCAATGTGACGGATGTTTGGGCCAAATTTAAAGTCAAGGATTTGCTTTAAAAAATAGGAGTGAGTAGATCACAGATTCTAGTATGGAGCTGTGACCACTTGATCTTCACTGAATCAGAGCAGAAAAAATAGGCTTGCATGAGAAYGGGAAAGGTACTGTGGGAAAAATGAAAGATACTGTTGGGCCAGCAGAATTCAGAGAGCTCTTCTRTTTGCATGGGCTGTTTCAAAGCGTGCTCCCCATTCCCATAATTCAGTTACTGATGGAAAGTTTCCTTTTCTTTAGACCTGCCCCCATCTCTGACTGATGACATTTAAGCAAGCTCTTCCACTCATTGCTCTGTTGTTAAGCTGGTGTGACTCRGCATGCCAGATCTCTGTTTTGCCCTGCATCTTCATGCAGTGAGCAGAAAGATCTAGCAATGCTTCAGGTGAAAACAGAGTAAGCAGAGCCTACAAGCTGTCATTGGCAGGTAGCAGATCGTAGATGGTCACAGGTATGTCTGCGTAAATCAAAGTACACCAAAGTAACTAATTTTAACCAATTTTAACCAGAGCCTACAGAATAGGATTAAGATAAGGAAGAAACACAAGTCCCTAAAAACTGTGAACTGTAATAAATGTGCCCTGTTTTGACTATGCTTTTGTTGTGTTCTGCTGATATTACTGCTTTAGGAAAATGGGCTAGAAAAACTTGGATACTTCCCTGTCTTGTTGAAATGATGAAAAGTTTCAAAGTGGATCCTTTAAACACATCTTCTCTCCTGCCTTTAGTTGTGACCCAGCAGAGAAATTGGTTTGAATGTTTGCCTCTAGTCATACTCTTTTCAAACATCTATTCAAAGTTTCTTGCAGTCAGATCAAAGAGATGGATCTCCACAGAATACTTCTCACTTTTTGAAGATGCTTCTCAGGAGCACCCTGCTCAGCTGACATTTATAACCAGGCTCTGAACAGGCTCTAATAGGAATGGGTATTGCTGGCATGTTGTTGCAAAGAAATGGCTGTCTTTCTTGTATCCTTGTTGTATTTGCTGGATGTCATATTAGAAAGGCTGAGGAATAATATAATGGTAGAATAGCTATCCAATTATCGCAGCAAATCAGGCAACAGTAAACTGCCTTGCTAAAAAGCAAACCAATTCTCACTTTCGTAAATAAAATCTCACTCATTTTAAGATTGGAATGCAATAGTTTGAAAGCACCTTATGTGTCATAAGAGTTCTATTTGGACAATCGAGTAGAGAGACTGCTTGTTTTATTCTAGGACTGTAAAACTGCCAATGTTTCTGCTAATTAAAAATACTTCAAAGAAGACACTTTAAACTCACATTACTGCAAATGAAAAATTGGAGGTAAACTTGGGACCTTGAGAACTGCAAATCTATTTAACCTTGGGGCTTCAGATTTGTCTAATTGTGTGGGGCAATCTAAGTCTAATTCAAATAGTTAAATTAACACATTTTCAGCACATATATAGCAATTATTTAAAATTTCTTCAAAGCAATGTTGACAGTTTGTCATAGCAGAGAAGTAGCTAAGATGATAATATGTACTAATACATATATCATACTAATAATACCATTAGTACAAACTAATACTGTTTTGGCTGGATTCAGATATCTAAACCTGTGTTGTCTGATTTGCTTTGAAATAGAGTGAGGGCATGAATTCAGAGGAGGAAACTATCTATTAACTAAGATTCTTCCTGTTCTTGTAATATTTATTTAGACTTTATTTACTCTTGTATTTTATAGGAAGACTATCTTCCAGCAGCTCACTGTGTGGATCACTTCCAAGTACTTGACATTTCAAATTGAAGGTTTCATTCTCATTGGTCGTATCGGAGATATTGTATATTTCCCTGAAGAAATGAGCTTACCAGATGTTTTATTTGAGATCCTGGGGATGGAATCCATCTGAGCTAATCATGCTAGGTTCCCTTTCTACAGTTATAGACATTTCCAGAATATGAAGAATATGACCTCCTAAAACAGGTATCTAAAATGGATTAGATGATTCACAGTTAGAAGAATTTGTTTTTTTCCCCTGACTCTGGAAAAAGGGAGCCCAGGGTATCTCATGGGATGTAGATGTCCGCACTGTCTGGTTAGCTGAGAGGAATCCCACTCTTGATGGGTAAAGAGTAGGGCTATCTCTATTGTTATTCATATAATTTAATGAAATATAATGCTGTAAAATTATTTTGACAGGAACTGTATTGTTCTTAAGATCTAGGCATTATGGAAAAGTAATTGACAGATACAACTCTTGTTGGGCTTTGGCTTTCCTAACCTTGTCTCTCCATGCTCAGACAGTGTCTCTATATTCTTCCTGGGTGAACTGACTCCACTTCCATCTCTTGCACATCACCTGTCTGAGTTTTKTCAGGAACTCTTTGTTCTTCAGTGCAGGCCTCCTGCCACCTTGACATGGCAGATGGAAAGAATCATTCCTTATCTTGGAGGAGATAATCCTCAAAAAACAGCCAGCTCTTCTGGAACCCTCTTCATTCTATAKCTATGTCCCATTGGATCATTCCAAGACGATTCCTGAACAGAACAAAGCCTATTTTCCTGACATCCAGGGTTTTGATCCTGCTATTTGCCTTGTTCCTTATCTCGAGTTCCTGAACTTTACCATCTCATTTTATGAAATTGTGATGCTGTAGTGCCTAAATTCTGTGATGTTATACAAATGTCAAAGTTACATATTTTCTCATCGAGGAGTGACCAACATCTGCTCTCACTGCTCCAATGGGCCTGTATGTGAATATATCCTGGAGTAAAATTGGAATATTTTTCAGGATTTAAAGGTTTGGAGTATATCTGTCCTGGGATAAGAATCAGGCCCCTTTGGTCCTTGCGGCAAAACTATTACTGAATTCTATTACACAGTGTTCCAAAGGATTCTCTGAAATTGTTTTGTGCCTGGRCTATCTTTATTCTATTAAAGTAATGAAATAATACATCTTTACCAACTCCTCAATGCCCTTTATATTAACAAAGCATGCATTATTTCATCTCTGTCTAATTAATATCCTGTTTAATAGGTATCTCACTTCATGTTAGGTTCCTGTATTCTTAAGAATTTTTACTAATTTAATTGAGAGCAGTCTCAAATTAATTGTATAATTAATCTTGTCAAATTAGGTAACATTTCATACAGCACCTTATTAAAGAAACTCGAATATTTTAAATTACCATGCTATTAGGCATTAATAAAGAAGTTCTTCCTCTGCATTGTTCTGCTTTATATCACAAAGAAGGTAATTGCAATATAAATTGCAATATAAAAGCTAAGTTCTATAGTACATTAATAATTAGATACACATTATTCCCCATTTAAGCTTTTTCTCTTATTAATGCAATCATAGAATGAATAAGCCTTTTTAAAAACAAGAATAATAATAAAAAACAAAATACCAGGAATGAATTATTGTGTTGATGACTGAACAACTGGATGGCTAGAACCTGAGCTGCAGCTTGACCGACACCTCAGAGAAACAAGCTTCTGAGGACCCTAGTGCTGTGCAACACAGGGCTTCAAGCCACACGTAGCTTTGGAAAGCTTTCTTTGCCTCCGTTGCTCTCGTGTTTGGGAATAAGTGCACGTCAACCTCTTGACTGAAGAGTGTGGAGACGCACGCCCGGATCTGGTCCTGAGGATGGCAGAGCACAGCAGCCTCCTGGTGAAGCTGAGAGAGTAGCCCCCAGAGGCACCCGGAGGTGACCATAAGACTGATGGGCAGGACTGGGGAATTGGAGGTGGCAGCCGTGATGTGGGAGAGGCACGCAGGCAGGCTGAGGAGAGGGGAATGGATAATGAGAAGTGCTATCAATTTTTTATGAGCATATGAAAATTGTACTCAAGGTCAGAAAGCCCAAATACTATATTATAACTGTGGGTGCCAAAGAGATTTTCATTTATATAATATATTACGCTAGTATTTTAAATCCCTAATCTCTGTGCCCGTAGTTGTGTGTACTAAAACTGCCCATTAGATTAAATACTTTGGGCACAAGAAAGCATCCATGCATGAATGAGTAAAACAGCATTTCATATAGGGACATATGCTTGGATATAATGTGTGGAATACAATAAATTGCAATGTCAGCCATATATGTAGAACAGCCTGGTCTGATAAATTCAAAGTTACTGCTGAGAGGGAAAATTAAAAACTACTGAGTGTTAATGCTGCTCTCACTACACAGCCAGCATTACTGACATGCGTGTGTGGGTCACATGGGCGCTCAAAAGTCAGCCCCGTGAGCATGCTCTACCGTGGGGCGCTGGATTAACAGCCTCGTGCAGCTGCAATGGAAAGCGAGACAGGGAAATGCAACTCCCTCCCCCTCCTCCTTCCCTTTCACTTGTCTTTCCGCTTCTTCCCTGTGTAAATTTGCCCCTGGATTACTTGAGGGTGCTTTCCGCTGCAAGGTTTGGTATACATTTGAAACGATTCTGTTGGAATCAGCTTTACATGCCTTAAGCAGGTCTTGGTGAATAATAGCTCTATTTATTTATTTATTTATCCAATTGTACAGAAGAAATGTGAYTTAAAATAAAACAGAACATTGTATCTGTGACATTTAAAGTAATTGTAGGTGGAGGGGAGGTAATGCTAAACTGAAAAATTGCATTCAGCCTGACACCAAGTGTTCTCATTTGTTATTTGAAGCTAGACCTTTTTCATTGTCTCTGTATTTAATATTTTTTTCCCCAATGAAAAATCCTATTCCAGAACAGAAAGCCAGTTTTGTTTTGAAAGCTTACCAAAAAAAAGCCTCCATCATTTTTCCTGGCTGAGACTAATCACCAAAAGCAATCAACATTTGCAAATAGGTTTGATCTCCCTCCTCTGTCCCGAATCTGCTACTGCTTCTTCTCTGCTTCTTCGTCATGCTCTGCTTTTTTTCCCTTTGTTCTTTTTTATTTTTCTCTTTTTTTTTTTTTTTTTTCTCTTTTTTTTTTTTTTTAATTGTAGAAAATGAATTGGCAATTCCCTGAACACTTTCTGCCCAGCTCTGCTCATGAGGTTCCATTACCCAAATGGCTGACCTACTGGACTGATTAGATATGACGCCGCTTTCCTTTGGGATGRGGTTCCATGCTGGCACATGGTGATTTTTTGTCCAAAATTTGTTATTCACGGGAAGCAATATTAAAGAACCTTTTCCCCACATACTCTCTTTTGAGTATAGGAGCTTCCCAGACATTTCCTTATGCGACAAGGATCGTGATAAGCYACCTAGTTGATGCAGACAATGTGTAATAGTCCAAAAGATCATTAAAGCCTAAGAGGATAGGCAAAAGCTGCAAGATGAAAAGTTGGGAAAGCCTTCAAGCTTTCTTTTCCTAACGAGAAGTATGCCAGATAAGAAGAGCTGCTGCAGAACACTGATAAGAATTCCAACAAGAATTCTTCTAAATTACAGAACTTCATAGCTCAGCAGGSTGTTTGCTGCCATCCTGAAGAGTGAGTGGCATGAGGAGATGGCTTCTGAAGACAAGTGGGAGAAAAAGGAAAAAAAACCATGTTGCACAACATGTTGCAGGGAAACAACTTTAAAGTTTTAAGCTGATTTTTCACCATGCAAGCACATAATGTGCTTATTACACATTATCACATAATGTGAAAATCTACTGTGCTACACATCCATGTGTCTGGTATTTGAGTAATTACTGTGGGAGTGACATTGCCATTACCTGTTAAGTCTTGGAGAGTTAAACACTGAGCAGGAGCTGCATGGTCACTGAAGAATGCAGTACCAAGAAGGGATCATGTTGGATTGCATCCATCACTTTCAGTTTGATATAATCTTAAGGCACCAGAATTTTTGCTTTWATATACATTCAAGCTCTTGCGACTCTATCTGCCCCCTTCAAGGAGTGTGAGATTTAATAAACGTCTGTTGCTAGTGATGTTTTTCTTTGTAATTGAGTATGATCTGAACCTGATGGAGTTCCGTTCTTGCTGTTTTTCTGCAGAGCTGTCATTCTGATTTGTTTGTGGGTTGATGTTGTTTTGGGGTTATTTTTGCTCTGTGTAGCGATATCCAAATAACCYTGGTGCATCCCATCTCCCCCACATAACGTGTGATATTGGCCATTCTGCAGTGCCTTACTTCTCTTAGAGATTTGACTTCGGTCCTGTCAGCCACACTGCTCAACCTGTCACTGGCCTCCTGCTGGTAAGACTGACAACACCAGACTCCACACGTCTTACGTTCCAAATGGGGAGGGGAGGAAGGGGAAGAAAATGTCCCAGAAAGATGTATTTCTYTTGTAGCATTTATTAAAATCAATCTTGCTCACCTGCAGGGTTTCTTTTTATTATTTTAAACATTTTTCCCCCCACAGTCATTCTGCATTATCGTTCAATGTTAATAAAACTGGTTGCTTGCAGTGAGGAGGGAAAAAAAATACTTTTTATCAGGTGTGTATTAGCAGAACATGCTGAGTCCAATTGCTGCGTCTTGCAGTTAGTCATTTGTTTCTTWTAGCTCCTGTCCCTCCTTCCAACATCTCACCTTCTGAAGCAAATGGATTTTGGGGAGAGAAGCCTGAACACAGATGTCAAGCCCTGGAGTTGTGCAATTTTCAATTGGATGACACAGGGTGTACCTATTTCCTCAGGGCTTGGAGCTGACCCATTTCTAGGTTAGGGCCTGGACATGGATCCATTCTGAATCCTCCAAGTTTCTGTGCCTTTGATCACAATATCCAACCCTCAGAAATTGCTAGTGTCAGGCAGGGTCAGATTTAAACTGGAGGGTAACAGCCATTAAATGGAACTAATTTCTAGAGATATCTGTGCTTTGCTCAAAGCTTTTGTCTAGAAGGAGATGTTTTCTGAAGCCTTCAATAAGAGAGGAGAGGCTTTCATTGGAAACAATCCATAAAGTTATCATCTGTTTAAGATACTGGCCCAAAGCAAATCACATACTCCTGTTCAAGTAATTAACATGAACACTGTCCAGATCTGTGATATACACAGCAGAAATACTTGAACTTGGATTCTACTTATTCTGTAACTTTCAGAGAGTGGGAAAAACTTAGAGTTTTTGGGGAAGAATTGGGCTGATGCTGGAGAAAGTCTTAGAAGCAGGAATGAGAGCAAATTCTTGAGCAATAACCTACATACCCCATTGTGCTTAGATTCACCCCCAAAAGCAATACTTAGCACCTGGCACCTGAAAATAAAAGGTTGCATAATATCCATCCATTAGTGGGAATCAAATAAGRATGATGAAATTCCTTTGCAAGAATCAGCGAACACAAACACAGATTGCGTTTCTGACGAGCAAGAAGGAAAGCTGAAATAGTTGTATGGGAAATATGTGCTTGGCTGGGTAGCATTATTATAGCTAGTGGCTGGGCTATGTGAAACAGCATTTGTAAACCATTTTGAGCAGTTCAGATGGAAGACTGGAGAACAGAATGATGATGTGTGTTCATCTGTTTTCAAAGCTACAGACTTCCTGTTGACTTTTGGGCAAGTGGCYGATTTTACTTCATGTGAGTAAAAACACACCATAAACTTTAGAAATAAGGCTAGCTGTTTATTTATTGCATATACCTCAAGAAGGAACGTTGGTTCAGGTTTCCCCTTAGAGCTGTTCCTCAGTCCAAAAAATAGTGCTGAATGCTCAGCTCTCCTCTGCTGTTCTGAAACAGTTTTCCAMGGAACTATTTCTACTCTTCTCAAACTTAAATTCTCTGAGACAGAGACTGAATCAGCGTGCCCATCCTGCMAGACAACTCTCCTGCTCCAGACTAGAACAGTCATTCTAAACTTTGCCTTTTTCTTCCCTCCTCACTGTTACAGTTCTTGTGCCTGCAGCATGGGCTACACTTCCCATGCTTCCCAAGGATATGACTGCACGGGACAGAGTTACTACCAGTACAAGGAGCCATGACATGCAGCTCTCCTGGTCATGGTTAAAATTGGGACCTTGATGTTGATGCTGAGGATAAAGAAAGGGGTTYGGTCCTTTTCCAAATACTGTTGTCTTTCCCGAGAGCATGGAGATGCTGCACAGTACAGCCACAGTCTTGTACTGGTAAAACAGGACTCAGGTGCCATACTTGGTCTGTATGGTGTCTCAAAGACTTTGTGTCACAAAGAGTGCATAAATCACTAAACACAGCTTAGTAAAGACATTAGAATCCATGTTTCCATYAGCCCAACACTGTTTCTGTGAATCTGCTAGCTCTTTCATTCTTGTAGCCGTAGAATTTGGTGTGGAGGGTTGTCTGCATAGACAATTTGTTAAAAAAGAAATTGAGAGGAGCTTGAAGAATAACACCCTTTTCTTAATTGCAGTTTCATTTCCTCCATTGGTRTCTATAAATCATAGTTATAGCAAAAGCTGCTTCAATGAGGATTTGGACCTGTCTTTCCAGACAGCAGCTAAACCAAAATGGCAACAGTCTATGATGCAAAATATTCCATTAAATTAGTGAGTCCACTCAGTTTTCCTCTTAATAGCCTTAGCAACTTGCTGCACCTCAGAAACATGCCTGCTTGATGGAAGCTCCCTGGGTATGGCACACACATTCTGGGATTTCTCCCATACTGCAGGGCAGGAGACAGTCCAGTGAAGCAGAAAACATAATTTGCTTTGCTTAAAACCACCTGCTCCCAGWTGATTTTCTTTTTTCTTGTGAAGATTTTGTTTGGGGAGGGGAATGGAGAATGGAGCAGAGGGAGAATGAAAGGCAAAKATCTGCCATTTCAGGCAACTTGAACATTAAAGACAACAGTGATCTTCTTATGCAGGCAAGACTTTACAGAACCATCAGCTTTTCTCAACATGCCACTACCAATTAAGGGCAGAGCCATAAGCTCTGTACTTTGCAGTGTTAGACAGGGAAAAGGCGAATACCACCTGGATTGCTGCTGCAGGAAAATGTAGCTACTGAAACAGGTCTAAGGGGAAAGTATTAAATGGCTAGGCTTTAATATCTGGCTGTATTATTTATATTTGGGTCTCACTGATTAGGAGAAAAGCATCTTCCATTCTAAAGGTCAGGAAATGCTATCCAACCTTAAATCAGCCCTTTATGCTAGAGAGCATATGCACRTATTAGCATACCAGCTGATTATGTGACCATGTGCTATTCTTTCTGTGGGCACAGGAAATGTTCAGAGAAAAWTTTTTGGGAAACATATTTAGTCCTAAACACCCAATGAGTCCTATCTCTGTATTTTTTTCTGGGGTGCAGAAGTGTCACCGGTGAAAGACTGAGCCTTTGTAATTGCTCACAGTATTTAAGAATTTATCTATCTCTCTCTCTATTAATTTCTTCCTTGATTTTAGAGAGCACCAACTGCTGAAGGCAATCCTCTAGAAAAAAAAATCGATTTCCCCCCTTTTCTTCATTCTGTTTGAACCTCTACAACTTCCCTAATTCCTCCAGGGAATAATCTTCTTCCCTGCAGAGCTACACTTGGTTTCAAAATTGACTTGAAAACAAGAAAACAAAAATCTGCCTTTCTTTTTCTTGTGTTCTAAAAGTTCTGACAAGGGCCTTTCTCTAGAGAGCCATCTTCTTCAATCTCTTTCTGTTTACTGTCACCTGCCAGCATTTTGTTCTGTATTAAGGAGACAGTAAGTTAGCTGTGCTGGGGTTTTTGTTGCTGTTTTTCTTTTTCTTTTTWTGTGGCTTCTTCCATCCACAGACTCCAACCAGTTGGGCTGATAGAGATGGGCACAGTTGACCTTCTCTGTGTGAACACTGGGGTTTCCACACRCATTTGCAGTTTTTATTCTTTTGGTTGCTAGTCAGATTCATTGAAGAAAAAATCATGATCCCTTCAGTAAAACCTGGTGTTTCTTACAGGCTCAAGTGAGAAACAGACTAAATAACACAAGACTAGGGGAAGGTAGCTGTCAAAAMCAAAACTGATTTTTGATGTCATAAGTGTATTGAGCTCTGAATATTACTCAAAGTAACAATGATGTCAATGATGTGAAGAAATTGAGAAGAACTTTTTTGAGTTGTTATGGGCATACTGAGCTAAAAGCTTGACAGTTATGCTCTGCTACATGGTTTCCCTGCAATACAAATTATTATGTGAATGACCTATGTTAAAGCATTTGGGGTCCAGGTTCTCAAACACAYTGAGTTCACATTCCTTAAATTCCACCTGAAGTCTTCTGCTTAGTGTTTCTGCCTTCATTCCACTGATGTCCCCAGGGAAAATTAAGCTGTTTGAATATGAGAACTACAGGATGTAGCAAAATCTCKTGTTTAGCCTGATCCCTACTGACTGCTCTGTTTACTTGTCTGCATACAGAAAATTTGGAGTAAAGTCCAGCTGGCAATTGCTCATGAGAGGGCCAGTCCTCTTTCATATATTTATCGATGATCTGGATGAAGGGATTGAGGACACCCTCAGCAAGTTTGCAGACAATACCAACCTGAGAGGAAGAGTAGATCTGCTTGAGGGTAGGAAGGCTTTGCAGAGAGATCTGGACAGGCTTGATTGATAGGCTGAGACCAACTGTATGAGATTCAACAAGGCCAAATGTCGGRTCCTGCAYTTCAGTCACAACAACCCCATGCAATGCTTACAGACTTGGGGGAGAGTGGCTGGAGAGCTGCTTGTGAGAAAAGGATCTGGCAGTATTGGTCAACAGCAGCCTGAACACGAGGCAGCAATGTGCCCAGGTGGCCAAGAAGGCCAACAGCATCCTCACTTGTGTCGGGGACAGGGTAGCCAGCAAGACCAGGAAAGGGATCGTCCCCCTGTACTCAGCATTGGTGAGACTGCACCTTGAATACTATGTTCAGTTTGGGGTCCTTCACTACAAGAAAGATATTGAGGCACTGGAGTGTGTCCAAAGGGCAGTGAAGCTGGTGAAGGGGCTGGAACACAGACTTATGGGGAGCAGCTGAGGAAGTTGGAGTTATTTAGTCTGAAGAGGACACTCAGGAGAGACTGTATCGCTGTCTACAGCTTCGTGAAAGGAGGTTGTAGTGAGGTAGCAGTCGGTCTTTTCTCCAAAATAACTACCAATAGGACAAGAGGAAATGGTCAAAAGTTGTGCCAGGTCAGGTTTAGGTTAGCTATTAGGAAAAAATTCTGTGTAGAAAGAGCAGTGAAGAATTGGAACAGATTGCCCAGGGAAATGGTGGAGTTGCTGTCCTTGGCAGTGTTCAGGARACGTGTAGATGAGGCACGTAGGGATGTGATTTAGCAGACATGTGATGATGAGTTTATGTTTGGGCTTGGTGATCTTGAGGATCTTTTCCAATCATAATGATTCTATCCTATCCTATCCTATCCTATCCTATCCTATCCTATCCTATCCTATCCTATCCTATCCTATCCTATCCTATTCTACTTGAATTATTTCAGGGATCTTTAGTTGCCTATATTGTTTTTTGCCTTCCTCTTTTTTGTTCTCTATTGGTCAAAGATTGGAAGCCAGGACTGTGTGCAGTATCACATGAGACCCTTCTCTATGAGATATCCATTGCTAGCCTGTGGAAGGAACTCCTTATTTCTTCTGGAGTTCTCTATTAAATTATGTGGACATTTAATTAGACAGACTTAATCCAATTTTAAATATCCACATGACTTGGGTAATCACTGCTCAGCCTTGTGTAACTTCCCTCTGCCTAGCTTACATTCTTTGTATCTGAAGAGGATCATGATACAGAAACATACACAAGCACGCAAAAAATTTTTCAGTCTCATTTTAAACATGTCAATGCTGAAATGTGTTAAGACCTTAGACAATAGGTGTTACACTGAAATGAAGAGTGTTATCAAAATATTGTCTCATTTCCTCACCTACTATAGGTATCTGCTAGTCAAGCTTCCTCATGTGACTAGAGGCCAGACTGCTCTCTGGAGTGACTGTCTGGGTATCTTTTTGCAGCCTGTCTTTCTGAGAGCTGACACCTGTGTTCAGCTGCCATCAGCCTGAAAGCTGTATTGCTTCTCTGTGTCACCACAGTAATTCATTTGTCCAGACCCTGGCTTTGTAAGGACTTGGCTACACAGTTTTCTTCTTCTGCAGTATGTGGCAGCTGAAAAGCCTAACAAAACGTTTCAGGACTAACTTTTCAAATCAGACAACAAATAGAAAATATAGGTTAAGAACCTGTATGCTTTTCCCTGCTTTTAGCCTGTGAAATAGTCTGCAGTTCTTCCCATTATGACTTTCCCCTTGGAACAAGGTGTGTCTTTCCTAGTCAGCATGTTTTGCATCCTTCTCCTTGCATTTCCCAGCTTGCTTTCTCTAAAAATCTATTCTGAGGCTAGTGTCCTTATATCCTCTTATGTAGGAATTTTCTTCACTCCCAGAGATGACCTGAGCAGATCCTTTGCACAATCATATCATAACTTCTGATTGATAGAAACTGTTTAAGAAATCACAAATAGTAGGATGTAAGCTGTTCTAGAAAAGCCTTTACACATAAATGTTTTAATAGGGGAAAGTCCTCACTGCTGAAATAATGGAGGAGAACTCTCCAGATAATCCATATACTCAAGTGATTTCTTGGGTTCATGCTGGCAGTAATGTGAAGAATTTCTCTCATTAGCTTTGCTTCTAAACCTGGAGGACACTGTGTCACTGAATAACCTCTGGGCCCATTGCCCACATTCTCTGTGAAGCTGTTGTTAAAGAAAATAGGCACTTAACAGCATTTGAAGGGGAAAGTCCTATCACCTTCACTTAGCAGGACTCTAAAGCTCAGTTTTGCGTCCTCTAAAAACGAAATATGCACTGGGACTCAGTATCACATTTGTTGAAGAAAAGTTTACATGTGAGGCGAGTCATGAGGTTAGGAGTTCTCAGCTCAAAAGCTTTTAGTACCTGTTTAGCTTATAGCCGGCTTAGTGATATACTATTTTAAGGCTTTTCTGCTCTGGTAAATCTCATTTCAGTGTTAAAATGATAGTGGCTCTGAAATGTTATTCCATGGTGCCCTGCTTAGCTCCAGGTCACTTATATTTTGTCAATCAATCCTACAGTGTTAGTTATTTATCTATCACTTAATAACCATGCCGCAGAGAATAATTTATCTGGCATAGCATGGTAATTTGTACTATAATTTCACCCCTGCTGCTGCAGACTTGCATTCTGTTACAGCAATGATTGAGGAAAATTAAGATTCCTAGGTCACACTTTGGACTCTGTGTTTTCTGCCTTTCATAATTTCATTTCAGTTCATCATCTTTTATTGAAGAAGGGGTTCATCTAGAAATGTGAGAACTGGTAAAAATCACCATGTTGCCCATTACAGCACAGTTCGTGAAGATACAGGAAGTGAGATTGTGCAGTCTTAAAAGAGATGCAGAGAGTCATATGACATCAAAGCTGAACTCATTGTAAAGACTGCACAACCATTTTCTTGGTATATTTTACAATCTTAACCTGACTCTCACTTCTCTTAAAAATATAAATAAAATGTGTGTATTACACTGATATCCCCTCCCCAAACAAAGTTCAAAGCAAAGTTCAGCAGAAGTCTAGTAAACTTCAGCAGATCATGAGCAGAACCCAATATTACACCTTAATCTGCACTAGTTTAGGATCCATAGCTTGAGAGGATTTAGAAGAAGGAGAAATCCCACAGGGTCAACTGATACAGTGCTGCAAAGGGCAGTAGAAAAGAAGTTGAAAGCTGTACTAGGATTGTTCCCTAGGCAATATTTTCTTTCTGGCTGTGAAGGGGAACTTGTCTCAGGTGGAGGCACAGATTATGACTAGGACAAGGATTAGGGTTATATAAGTGAGAAACTATATAGGCCAACATGGCACTGGATTTCAAAGGGCCTGTCAAAGGAAGTGCAGGGTTGCACTTCGGTTTCCTTCCAGGACATTTTGCCTTTTGTTGTGGGAGATGCTTAGGCCTTAGGTTGAGTCTCTTTTTTTGGATTGAGGCTGAGGTTAGGGATAGGGTTAGAAGAATGAGAAATCCTATAGCCCTATGTGGCACTAGATTTTCAAACATATGCCAAAGGAAGTGCCAGGCTGTATTCAGTTTGCTTCCAATACATTTTTGCCAGGAAGAGGCTGCTTGCCTCAGGTAGAGATTGTTTTTGAGATTAAGTCTAGGGTTAGTRTTAGAGTTAGAAGAATGAAGAACTTTACAGCCCCACATGATGTTGGTTTTCAGAGGGCATGCCAAAGAARGTCTGTGGGTTAAATTCAGCTTGCTTCCAGGACATTTTGCTATTTTTGCCAARAGACTCTTTGCCTTAGACTGAGGCTGCTTTTGAGATTAGGGCTCGTGATTGGGGCTAGGCTTAGCAAAACAAGAAGTCCTATGTTCCCATGTTGCATTGTATTTTTAAGCATATTCCGAAGCAAGTGTGAGACTACACTCAGTTTCCTACTAAGACATTTTTCTATTTTTTTTCAAGCAGAATCTATTGACCTTTAGTTGAGGCTCCTTTTCACATTAAGGCTAGGGTTAGAGTTAGGGTTAGAAGTTTGAGACACTATATAGTTCCATGTGGCGCTGAATTTTCAAGTGAGTTTGGGGCTACACTCAATTTGCTTCCAGGACATTTTCTATTTTGTTGTATGAGATGTGGTTGCCCTTAGGTTCAGACTCCTTTTCAGATTAAGGCTAGGATTAGAGTTAGAAGATTSAGGAAGCCTGTAGCTCTGTGTGGTGTTGGTTTTCAAAGGGCATGCCAAAGGAAGTCTGGGGCTACACTCTGTTCGCTTCTGCTTGCTTTTATTTTGCAGTGGTCAGTGATATAGCCCCTAGGCTGAGGTTTATTCCAACTTTAATAATTTTTTGATTCTGTGAAACATTCTGTTTCAGTGATATACTTTCCAACAGAGTATAAGGGAGAATTTAATACATTGGACAACTGATTTTTTGCATTGCCTGTTCTGTACTACATTTTTGGCTGTTCTGTGAAATAAAGAGGCTTGCATATTCAAATCATCTTCAGGCGTTACATCCTTCAAGAAAATGTCTGAGATGGTCATTTTTGATGTCCAGAAATAAAGCCCAAATCAGGCTTCTAAGTGTTAATGAAATATAAATAGTAATAGAATCAGCTATATAAGTTTCATAGAGATTAATTCAATTGCAAACCCTTCTCTGCAAGAGTCAGGGGGTTGATACAGACCTATTTCTGCCTGCCTAACATTTATATACTTATTTTTAGAAYGGAATGTTTTCTCTGCAGAGTTGTTTCTGGAGAAATTGTAGAGCACCTAGTGAATATCACCTGCTTATTTGGTGTTGACACTAAGCTCCTACCTCCGTTTATTGAGCTGGATGTTGCTGTGTTTCCTGCCATGTTTACTTCAACTGTGCTTCTGTATTGCATCACAACCTTACAATGAAAGACTCTCCTCCTYATCTCTTCTTTTCTTCCTAAACATAATGTTATTTAAGCTTGGTTAATAGATATTTCAAACTGATACTTCAGTTCTAATTCTCAGAAATTACGTATATAAGACTAGGGAGCTCAGCTCAGAAGCATATGTTTTTTCATAGCAAGATACTGTGAGGTAGGTTTCTTTTAACAAATGCAGGTGTGTTGAACCTAAAGTTTGAATTTTTTTTTTTTAATTTGTATCTAATAAATAACATTGCACACACAAACCAGATGAGTTTTTTTGTGATCACAGTCTGAGAGACTCTTTCTGGAAACAGTTGTGATCTCCTAATGGTGACTTGTCTACATAATAAATGAATCAAGAGAAAATATTAGGCAGAAAGCGAGACAGGAGAAGCACAGGCATCAATAAATGCAGTTCCTTAGAGATTAATAACTTTGTGGTAATTTAGACTTGTAGTTTAGATTTCACCTGTGAAGAAGAGAGAACACTGGCAACATCTCAACATCTGGAAATAATCAGGACAGCAAGAATTCATTACTGCTGTTTGTCCATTTTCAGAAATAATGATGAAATCAAAATATCAAATCAGCAGTCTGAGGACAACCACAGGCAAGCAAATTTGTTTATGTTCTCATCTTGGTTTATTTTTCAGTAGCTTCTCAATCTCTGAACTGAGGTATGAGCTTTCAGACAGTTTTGAGATGAGTTTCATGGAAAGCATTAGTTCTCAACATAACCCTACAGTCACTTTTTATGTTCCTTCTCTTTCAGAGATGATTTTTTTCCTACACAAATCTTGTGTAGCAAGTGCTGCTTCCCTTTCTAGAATGCAAAGTTACTTTCCAGAATCAAGTCTAGGTAGTCTGTGCGGGCATGAGTTTGAGTAATTGAGCTCAAGCACTGCTTTGGTAGGGAATGAAGCTTTGCAAATTTGTATGCAAATGTTACATCTTATTGGGCCTCTCTAATTGGCAAGTGATTAACACACCTTTTCTCTCTGTTTAATGTCAAAAATAAATTGAAAATAAGCCTTTCTAATGGTCTTTCAAAAACAGGTTAAAAATTGTCCCGGACTAAAAAAAAAAAAAAAAAGAGTTGACAGTATATTTATAGAATGTGGATTAAGGTGCTATGAGATATATCATCTAACAGAGCTTCCTTTTGCTGCCTGTGTTGGCCTTAAGTTCAGAGTGTTAAGATCAGTACTTAGAAGAACTGTGGCTTGTTGCCTGTGACCACTTTTGGAGAGAAAGTCTGATCAAACAGAACCATCAGAGCCCTGGAAAGCCTCTGGGAGTCTGTATTATTTACAAGGTTGTGCAAACTAGGCAGAAGGACAGGTAGAGCTGTTTGTGCATGAGAGTTTGGTCTTCAGAGCTGCCTTCTTATAAGGGTATGATCAGTAGAAACCTCACTCTAGTTCAGAGTCTGAGTCCACAGGGAATGCTGTGGAAAGCCAGCACTTGAGTGCCCAGCTCTCRAAGGAGGGCTCTTTGTATCATCTGCCTTTTGTTGGCCTTACACTGATGTAACAGCGTACTTAACCCTTAGTCACCTGTCAGCATATTGCAGCAATACAGAGACTAGTCATAATGGAACAATCTGCCACAACTGATCGAGTCCTTGGACTACGCTAAATCTTGAAGGGATTGTTCTCATTATTCTCACACCGATTTTCATTTGCAGGTGAAGATCAGTTCTGCATTTCCATTGCACCATATAAACATTTTGGGCACTGAGCCTAGAAGATAATTTAGATACCAGGGCAATTGACAGGAGAAAGCAAAGAATTCTTTGGTCTTTCTATCAGTCTTTGCAAAGTCTTCAATTGCTTTTTAGTAGTGTGGAAGAACCTGAAACCTCATGTGAGGCTTCCWTCTTTTTCACACCACAAACCAGATGAGACAGTGAAGTGAGCAAAATTTTATCACTGGAACAAAAGCACGTCCACAGCTGAAACAAAAATATTTTGCAGTATATTTCTCTACTATAGRGAGCACTTTTGAGGGGTCTGTTTTTCCCAGCTGCTGCTGACTYATTCCCACACTAGTGCAGGTTTTCACTCATTCGGTTTTCCTCATGAGCCCTTTTTCATGCTCTTTCTCTCTTCGTCCATCTTTGACCCTTATGGATCTCCCTATCAGAAATAAATGCCTTCTTTAGCATTGGCTTGCCCACAGACCATTCCTTTGCATAAATAATGCAGTTCTCCTCACCTCCTTTGTCTCATGAACTGTTATAGCATCCTCTTTTGACTGGTGAAATCTTATTGGGTTTTTCTCTTCTTGTTTGTGTCTATGCCTGCTGCCCATTGTAAGGGAAAATAATGTGACTTCTCATCAACTTTCCTCTTTGTCCCCAGGAACATTCTAACATTGTCCTTTATAAATTCAAATAAAAAGCTGAGATGATTGGGACATGACTTCCAGTGCCTGCAAACTGCCTTGCATTGTCTTGGGAATTACTATTGTATAAAYAGAAATAAAGCTAGTTATTCAGAAGCTCAGAGGAGCAGCATTTCCAGAAAGGACAAAGAAAGTTAGAGCACTGGTCCTGCTGTTTTTCAGTTTYCCATCACTACAGAAAGTAGCACATGCTGGCCTTGCTCTGACTAGTTTACCTAAAAATCAATAGCCAGTCTTCTTTAAGCAGCATTCTCTTGCCTTCTCTTGTCTTTGTAATTATGATTATTCTTTGAAATCCGCAATCTACATTTAGTGACTTCAWAATTTAAAGCTAATTATTTGTATATCTGCTTATAAAATCTAATGWTTTTAAAAGGTTATTCCTCTGGTGCTTGATCAGTTATTTAGATCATTTGAAAGGTTATTTCATTACTTGGTCTCTTATCCATCAGTTATCTTTGAAGAAACAGTCTTTATAGAGTTATTTTAATCTGATCACACAGTGAAGAATGAAACTGTACACCAGGATGCAAAGCCTTTTTGCACACCAGCAAAGTAACCTGCTTAAGGGGGGGCTGGGAGCTAAGGTGTGCATTCTGCAGTACATTTGTGCTGCCTGCAGTTTAACCATACCCCTGCAGAGCCAGCAGTGTGAACTTTGCCTGCTGTCTCATGGATTAAAAGCAAAGAAGTAATCCCGGTTCTGATATACAGCCTAGAGGAATGCAGTAGTATCAGCAGAAGATATTACTGCAGTTTCAGAGAGAGAAAAAAAATCGATGTGAGAAACTGCATTTTTTTTTCCTATACACTGGACTGCCTGGCTGGACCTCCAGGGTGTCTCAGTCCAACAGGTCCTGCAACAAAACTCTGAGACCTGGATGGAGAGGAGAGACTGGGCAACCTCCTCTGAAGATGGAGACCTCCCATTCCAGAAGGATAAGGCTTGGAAAAGAAAATGGTCTTCACTTTGTGTTAATATTCATATGGAGGAATGTGGCAGCACAAACTAAGTGAATCAGGATCTAGCATTCTCATGCCATTCTAAAAACTTTTTTGTTCATATCAGTGGGAAAAATCTGTTTTGAGGCCATCTAAATAACAGTTGCATATGTGTGTATGCATGTGTGTGTGTGTGTACGTATTCAAAGGAGTGCTTTACTAAATGAGTTAAATCTCCCAGAGAGACACCTGGGGATAATGGGGAGTTGCTTCCCACCGATATGCCCAGTTGCATCCATATTTATAAACAACTTTATGCTCAGAAGAGGAGCCATTAAATCACTATCCCTGAGGCTGCTCTGGCTGTGGTAGATAAACGTAAGCATATCTATGTATTTTTATGTCTAAGGATTGTAAGCCTGCATAGAGAGCTAAAGAGGGCAAAAGTTCAAAGCAGGATATGATTGAATGGATGGATGGTAGGAAATAGGAACAGATGAGAGTACTGCACTGTGTGTGGAAGGAAGTCTCCTCATTAGCAGTACAGACATGGTCTAGCCAACAGCCAGGCCAGTGTCTCTGAGGAGCAGCAGTTGAGAAGTCTACTGGCAAGAGATGCCTCTTAATGGCAGAAAGATGACTGAGGGACTGCAAAAAATCTCCGGAAGCTTTCAGATGCTTCAAAGGATTGTATTCTCCCCTGTATGGATGTGTTAATGCTATTCAGTCCAATGGGAATAGTTCAGCTTGTAATGGTAAAATCTGGGCTTTCGATCTACTTTGGTTTTTACACAATGTCCATCTCATACATTCTTAAAATTCTGATGTTTAGCTGATTTATCCTAACCCTCTGGTCATCTGGAGTATGTCATATAGGTGTCTGTCTAAAGGTTCAGACTTCCATGAAAGGACATTTCCTAAGGGGGACACCCTTCATTCTTGTTCATGCTGATAGAGGTTTATGACATGCTTTCCTGTTGCTTTATTTCATGTGGCCTTATRTGAGTTTCTCTCTGCTGGTATTACCTCTCCTGCATACCTTGTCTACTTATGGAAAATGTTTGCTAGACAGTTCTTGAGACTGTAGGCTGCTAGAACAAGTGAGTTGAATGGACATCCTGAAACCAAAAGCAATCTTCAAGATGCATTCATATAACCTAAATGATACGTACAGATTCTCCAGAAGCTGTTTAGCTGGATGTCTTCACTTTTCTGGCATGTTTCTGGCTGCACTGGTAGTCAGAAATTTCCATTGTTTAACTTATAAAGCAAGCTCTGCCTCATTGGGTAGACAGGCTTATACAATGATACTTATACAAAGCTATTCATAGCACCTGCTTTGATACTGCGTTATTTGACATTGTTGTCTCTTCTGCTAAGGTGATCACAGTTTGGATGATTAAAATAGAAGAGAAATTGGAAAGCCTGGTGTTAGGGGTTGCTTTTAAGGCCAAGAATACCCAAACAAGAAAAAAAGAGAAACAGTGAGATAACAAAAGAAATAAGTCTCTGAATATTGGGGAAAAAAAAAAAAAAAAAAAAAACCACTTAGAGAGCTTAATTTCCAATTGTGTGTTGAAGAGAATGAGCAATTGAGTAACATCAGTAAGTGGCCACTCAGTTTTGAGTTACTGCTYAGTGATAACTCTCAGGTTGACATATAGATCAAAGTTCTCAGGTCTTAGATTGCCAGTTGTTTGGTTCAACAGAATGAGAATTATAGTTACATCAGAATGACCACAACATCTGTCCAAARTTGAGGAGTTCAGTCTTCACACCTTTTCCACACAGGACTTCTTGTCCTCTTGTCCTGAGACCACCATCAAAGACACCTACTCTAATAATAGACCTGAGTGTTAGAAGAGCTTTTTTTTTTTAGCAAAGAATTTCAAATATTTCACAAAATGACCTCTTGCAGGGATGGCATCTGGGGAAAACAAACTCCACTGTAACCTGGGGATATTCATGGAGACTTAGTTTGTTACCACCCTGATCCCRTCCCTGTGTTACAGTACTTCTTCTCGGCAGTGCTTGAGGGAAAGATGGTGTCAATCTGCACTACTTCATATTATAGAAACTAATTTTCCTAAGTGATGTTCCTGTTGGTCTCTGACATGAGGCAAGAGCTGAAGCGTATAAAATTTAGAAAAAAAMCCCTCACTGTCATTGCAGACCTGYTTTTCCTAGAGAGTATCTATGTCTTTGAGGATTACTTTTCCTTTGGTTGTTTATTTGTTTGGTTTTTAGATAACACAAGATAGCTCATTCCTRTTTATTTATTTATTTTCTTATTTATTTATTTTTAACCTGGGAGAACTGGATGCAATGGCAACATGTCTGCAGGCTTCGGCCCAACATGATTGTACTCATTAATGTTAACCACTAAAGTAGCACAGGCCTGATACTGCCTTGTTATCCCTTTGCTACCTCTTTGAGTTCACAGGGGCTGCAAGGGGTAAAGAGTAGCTGTCTGCCTTAATATAACTGGCTGAAATAGAACGAGTAAACTTAATACTTACTGTGGAGCACTGACCGTTTATTTTGAATTCATATTATTGACTGGTTATATTCAGCTCAGGCAAAGAGAATATAGGGGTGCCAATGCTATCATGAAAGAACACTATGAGAACAAAAAATGCTAATAGAAAGGAACATCTTGAGAAGYTTTATGAAATCAAACCTACCCAGAACAAAGAAGACAACTGACCTAAACTGGGACAAGCACAAGTGATGGCTTGTAAGGCAAACACATCTCTGGAGCAATTTTCTCTGGAGCCCTTTAGCACAGCTACAGTAGGTATAATTTTGACCTGCTGCCTTTCTATAAAATAGGAATGTCCAAAGTCTTAAAACAAATTGAAGCAGAAATTGGCTGTATATTGTGCTCACTGGATAATTYAGGAATGCATGCTACAAACTGTGCAAGCTAACTTAATGAAAATAATGAATAGATTCTTTAAAAAAACATGATTTTACAAGAAAACAAGTCTTATACAAGTATGCTRCCTTGGTGCATTATCTTTACCTTCAGTTTATGAATCACATATAGTCTTGGGTTTATAACCACTGGACATGGACTTTTTCCTTTGAACTATTTTGCTCTATTGAGTGATCACTGGCAAAAGGAGCAAATGACTGAGATGTGTGGGAATGGAAAACTTGAATTGTTGTTCTAGTTATATCTTGTAGTTTCCAGCCTGAAGACCCTAGCATCATGCATTAAGTAAACTCTAAGTGAATTTGTAGGCTAAACAAAGAGGAAGGAAGGGAAACTGAGGCATTATATTTACTCAGTTGTTTGGAARACTAGTGATGAGAAGCAGGACTTAAATCCTGGTGTCTAATCTGAACTGTGTCCTTTAGCTCTACCGGCTTCTTAGTTCTAGTTTATTGCTCCTGAGAACAAGCTGATGTCAGAAGTGTATCTATAAAGAGACTATCTTTGTCTCTATTTTTTCCTCCTGCTGTTGAAATAATTTCCTGTCTTAGCTGGTTAACCTTTCCTACTCATTTCTATTTTCATGTAATTTCTTATTATAGTTGCAAGTTAATCACAAATCTATTGAGAGACTTCTGTCTAATCTAGCAGCCTTCGTTTACTTTCTGTGTCATTTAGAACCGTTGTGCCATGGCTAAGAGTGTCCAATTACATTCTCTGCAGGAGAAAAAAACAAGAGATCAGCAGCCTACGATTTCAGCTGAAGATATCATCAAATGGGAAAACAAATTAGGTGCCTAAAAATAAAATTAAGGATAAGGATTCACATGCCAGATTTGCTTGTACTCAGTGACACAGAATGACTGGTCAGGTAATTGCTAAACTTTTCTTCCTAAATAAGAAAGAAGAGGGGTGATTTTTTTAACCTTTTCTAAACCAGAGAAAGTGAGTTACCCTTATAGAATCCATCTAGATAATTCTTTTTAGAGCATCTTATCACTCCTATGTCTTAAATCTCATCACGTGGTTGCTTTCACAGAAGAAAACACAGGTTATTTCTCTGTCTCAATCAATAGATTCAGATCATAATATGAAAATGATAAAGATCCTATCTTCTGTATAGGGATGTCAGGGGAGCAAAGATATTGGTTTACATGTACTTTTGCTTGTATGATTCTTTCCTTTCTTCCTTTCCTTCTTCTCTCCTTCCTTCTTTTATTTCTTTTATATGTCTGCCTGTTCACATGCCCATTCATCACTTCATAGGGCTCTAAATCATAACAAATCACTTTGAAATAAATCTGGTTTTTTTTTCCAGCCAGCTGTCTAAAGTTCTGGATCTGAATCGGTGTGCTGAAAACGCCTCAGCAAGGGAAAATATTATCTGGCGAGTCATGGCTTAAAATGTAGGCTTGAATACATAATTTYTACTTGTAATTTTCTATATTTTAAAAATACATAAATAGTTATAAACACCAAACCAACCATGCACACAATCATTTCAGGCTGGCACTGCCTGATATTAAAAATTTGTTTCAGAACTGAATAACTGCACTGTGAATGATCTTTAGCAATAAGGCTTCTCTTTCCTGAGCAGGTTAGTAGATTGTCAAAACACTAGGCAACTAAAACAAGCAATTTTGCAAGTATAGTGAAAGTGAATAAAAGTCTCTGTCTAGTTGTCCAAATAATTAAATTTCTCCTAGAAAAATAAGAAATGATATCCCACTCAAGAATGCTGGATAGAAGTGAATTTGACAGAAGAGCAGTTCTTTATAGCTGAACTTCAGATATTATTAATCTATCAAGCTCTCCAAAAAGGCAAGAAATCAAATTCTTCTCAGAAAAGCTCCATTGTATTCAGTGGACARAACCAGGCATAAGGTGAACCATGCTGTCTAATATCAGTCCCTATAACTTTTCTGCCATAAATATTCCTCAAGAGTAAATATAATAGAGTAATTTTGAAGACACCAGATTGATTAAAATTACAAACTATAGTTCAGAGCTGGAAATTCAGCACTTGAAGCAGCTTAGCTGGGATTCATCGCCCAAGTTACCATGGCATCTTCTGAACTCATAAAAAGCAAACAAGCCCTGCAGTATAATTGAGCCTTTAAAGGGGAAATCTGTCCTCAATTCAAAAGTAATAAAAGGTCAATCTGTTTCAGGCCTGTGTGGCTTAAAATTCTGCTGGATGAACTGAAGACAGGTGGTCCGTTCATGCATGTGTTTGTGCTTCTCTTTTTAACATGCCCATACCCCACTTGCTGTCTTAAAAAATCAGTGTTTGCCAGCACTTATATGAAGGTGTAAATAAAAAGGGCTTGATGACTCACTGCACAGGGACAACAGCTATGCTATTTTACAGGCAGGAACCCAGCTGCTATCCACCTACCCTTGAATTGTTTCAATATATCCTGTCCGGGTGGATGTTATTGCCTTGCCTCATTTCTCTGTGCTAACAGGCTCTTTTTGGGAAAGGAAAGAGGAGAAATGAGACAAACAGTTCTGGAAATGCCATTGCAAGAGTCAAGACAAATATTCCAAAAGCTCCGTTGCTGTGCATCCCTCCTTTAAAGTCACACATCAGTGACCTAATCTCTGCATCTCCTCGCTATGGCAGCTCACTGTGACCTCTCTCAGTGGTGGGGAAAAACCTGTGAGCCTCTTYTACAAATGTGGGCCTCTTTACAAATGTGGAGAGGGGCTGGGGGGTTGCACGATGGCAAGGCAGAGTGGGCAGGCTCTAGGCAGCGCCTAYCACATGTGACATCTGGTCTGGGGACAGACACTGGGGAAGAGCAGCAGACCACAAGGAACTGACTTTAGTGCCCTTGCTTGGGTGATCTTTTRCACATATGTGTGTGTGTGTACATACATGTGTGTGTGTGTATATATGTATGCATACATGTGTGTGTGTATATTATAATCATATATCATTGCCAACTAAAGCATTATTGATCATAAAAAAAAAGGAGATGAAACCAAATGCAGGTAAACCCTGACAATTTCCACATCATCTGATTTCATGAAGCAGAGAAGATTTGTTCATTACCAGGGACACAGGAATAGCAGGAAGATAAAATTACAGTCTTCTCAAGATAATGCATTGGAAGGTCTTATGCAGAACTCAGTTTCTTACCTCTTTCCACACTGAGGAGAACAAAGCTCTAAATAAGGAAACCTACTGTCTCTAATAGCTCAGGTRTCCTAAAATCTTGGAGTAGTGTTTTCTGGGGAGTCCACATTTATCTTAAAGTAGGAATTAAATTTGAGTGTTTATTTTGAGTTACACTAGCATATCCTCATATACACCAAGCTTGGGTTTGAGAAAATGTTTCTCAATGTTCCAGACCCAGATAACTGTTTCTATCACCAGATCCTGTTCCTTCACTGTGCATGCTTACATATTTGATTAATGTTTTTTTTCCTTATTCATAGGTATATAGCTGTACCTGGATATTCTTACAGGAAGACTGGATTTTCATCAATCCTCCCAAACTGGAACCAAAGAATTTTTGCATAATACTCCTATAGTTCCTGACTAGCCTAATAAATATGGGCTAGGAGGCTGTACAATCTGCTGAAACATTGGTGTACAGTTTAAACACTCGTCATGGTATAAATATTCCTAAATAGAACTCCATGGTAATCTAATACAATACTATGATCTGCAATATGGTAATTACAACTGTGACTTGACTCATTAATTTTGGTAACAGTTGTTAAGCAGCTCATTAGGTGGGTATCGAACAGCAGACGTCAATCTGGGAAGCCTCTCAAAACCTTCCAATATTTTTCTTTTCACAGCAAGGAGCRTGGCAGAGAAAGAGGGGAGGTTGGACTTAGGAACTTCGAAGCTGTTAAGTTCTGGGCACTTGCTGATCTTGGCAAATATTCTGCTATTTCCATGGGCCAAGAATTAAGCAAAAATATGATCTTGCATAACATCCTAACTTCTGGCCTTGAAAATTTCCCCTCAGTTGCTCAGATTGCCTGTATTTTAGCAGATCCTAGCTTCCACTCACAAACAACAGCATTAAGGCATCCCATATATGATTATGTGAGAGTATGCCTGTAGTTGCTCATTTTGTGCCACACTTACATGTGTTTTGATGTTCAAATGGAGTGGTTTTGGATGCTAATTCCTATTTGTTCAGCAGTAGTATGTTGGTTGAAAATAAGTAAGCATTGGTTCTTCTTCCTGTATCTGTACAAGTTCATAATAATCCTATGAACAATTATGAACAAGATCACAAAATGTACAGACCTGAAAAATAAAGATGGCAATGGCATGATGTTTAACATCTCCATTAACATATMCTTTAATCTCCTTTCTGCATATTTCATCAATTTGCTGTTTGGTTCTGAGAGAAATGGTGTGGTCAAAACTGGACAGTGCTGGCCAGRCATCCCTCATGGAGTGAATTAGCTTTTGCTCCATGTATTCAGATTTTCGACCCTTTTTCTGAGGTGAATCTTGAGCATATTCCTCAAGAGAATTTTTAAAAATTGCTTTGAAGTTTACTACAAGCAGGGACCCCATTAATATATACACGCGGGGCCATGTTCAGCCACAATATAGATAGATTTGCACATAATTTAATCAGTTTAATCTTCTAACTGATTGAAGTCTGAAAGTTGTCAAACTTGTCACCTTCCTCCTCCACAAAACCTTTCCAGCCAGGCACAGAAGTGTCAAGATCACTATCAGACTCCGCGGCACTAAGGGAAAAGCTGGAGCTATTCTAAAGCTATTGGTAAAAACTCCCTGTCAAACTCTGCAATGCTCCAACAAGAATACAGATTTTGGAGTAAAGCAGCTAAATGATGTCTAAATAATGCCCCACATACACCTGTTTCCATGAAAGTCAATGCATTTTCCTTCCTGTTTGTGGCCATGAATGAAGCTACTTCTCCAGAGAATGAAGACCATCACTKTTTAGGGTTGTTACAAAGTGAAGGCCTTTTACGGCTGGCAGCCTGTCCCTGATTTGCAAAAACTAAGTCTACTTTCTCATTTGTTGCCCCTTTTCCTCATACCTCTGTTTCCTCAKAATATCAGTACCAGATATGTCCTTCTTCTGCCATTTAAATACTTTTCTGCTGAGTAAATGACAATTTCCTGGTATGGAGACCAATTAAATTGATGGCACAAAATTGCTACCTTCTGGACACTTAAGTATTTATCACCTGTGTAAGTGAATGCATTAAACAGAGCTTTTCTTTCACTCTTTTTCTTTACTATCCTTTCATCCTCCTCACTTTGTTCTTGATAGACAGCAAGGCTGAATAACACCATAGATCGATCCTATTCTGGTAGGAGATGAAGTAAAAAACGCAGAGTTTGAGTGGCATGCATGAGGATGTTCACATCAGACTTCAGCTTAACTTACAGATGAGAGACGGAAACCTCATATTGGGATTTTGCCCAAGACCTCTTGTTCTGAATATTTGGAAGCTGGCCTTWAAGGAGAGTCCCAGTCCCTTGCTCCTTCTGCCGTAGAGCACAGACATGAAGAGTCCTGTCCACAGCAAMGATGTCTCTTAAAGTCTTCTCTTAACATCTTCCTCTCCCTCACAGCACTTATGCTGACTCTTAAATAATGATATTGCAAATAACACCATCCAAATGGTGCRGTGGTTCTCCTGACTTACTTTCTACTATTCAGTCACATATGGAATATCCCTTTTAAAAGCCTAATTTTCTCCCCCAGAGCTCAATCTGCCTGCAGTTGAAAACAAGCTCTCCTTTGGTCACCCTCAATCTAGAATAGCCCTTTTTGTCTCTGTCCTGCTGTGCATCCATCCATTTTCAAACCTTACTGGCAAAATTCTCCTCCTCTGCCCTTTAGTTCTGTAAAACTAGTTTTAGTAGGATACTCATTATATGAAAAATACTCCAGGTTGGATTCACCTTCCCTAATGCAATCTATATAAAAATTGATTGTCTGGTACAAGTTAGCTGTCTAAGTTTCTTCTGCAGTCAGTGGAAAGATGGATGATTTACCGCATCCCAGATAAGTATTAGAGGATAATTACTAGGTTATATAGGGGCTAGGTAATACTGTGAAGAAGTCTGCTCCCTTTGACTTAATTATAAAGCCAAGGTCCCAGTATACGTCAAAATCAGTCTGTCTCTGATTCCTGACAGCCCCTCTGGTTTCTTCTATATTACATTGTGTTGAGGAAGGTCCTGGACTCATCCTTTCTTATGTGGGATAGGCAAGTTATTTTTTCTCTATTCAGTATTTTCATGYATCCTTGCTAAAAGGAGCTGCTTCAGCAAACTCTTACCAAAGTCTTATAAAAGTGGTGGCATAGTTTAAGTGATAGCAAAAGGGCAAGTGCTTAACTGATGTTCAAAAGTATTACTAACACTTCCTTCTCTGCCTATATCCTTTTGCATCRCTCACTGTCATAGATTTTTAGAGAGCTCTTCTGCTCTTCCAGATCCACTGTTTTGTTCTTTGCTGCACTGAGTTGTTTGCTAGTTATAGGAATTTCAGAGAAGATTTCTTTTTGCCAGGTCTTTACCTCTTTGCTCTGTGATCACTCAGCTCCTGGATCCCTGCTCTGCCCCAAATGCAAGAGTAAAGCTTGTGTTTGTATGAKAGGCAAGCATACAAAAGTTCTTCAAAAAAGTTACACCACCCACTTCTTCAAAGATTCAAAATCTTTGAGGCAAGGCTGTTGACAGCTGTTTGAAACAGGACCAGTGTGCCACTCTCATATACTGGGAGTACCTGTAGTATGTGCGTGTGTGTACATGAGCCAGGGCTTCCAGGTCGCAGGGGGCGCGCCCTGGAGAAAGTTATCAAAATCTGTAGTATCAGAAAGAAAGGGAAAAGGGAGAACGATGCRAGTCCTTTGAAGTGTTTGTTTTTCCTCAGATATCACATGTAATGTTTATATTCCTCTCCAATGAGGCAGGTAACTGCCTAGTGAGCAAAGAAAACTATCTAGATGAAGTTTTTTCCTACCTCTTTTACTAAACCCAGTCCCCAAAGTATCTGTTATATCACATTTTATTTTGGAATTTCATTTTCTTTCTTTCTTTATCCCCTGTGAAATTCTCTATGAGACACAGCACTTCAGCCCTAGATATGGTAACATCGCAGAGGTGAGTATTCTGAAAATTCTTTCCAGCTATTGGTGAATTMTTGGAGAAAGACGATAAGGAGATAAAATCTTTGGAATAAATTTTGGGTTGAGGAAGGGGATTTTGTTAGGTATTCTTTATATTTAAACAGTTCCATAATGCAGATTTTTTGTTGTTGTTTTGTTTGTTTGTCTTTTTAAGTMATTTTCTCTTTATATGAAGTAACTTRAAAAGAGAAACAAACAAATAAATTGAAATTGTTCATAAACTAGGTATGTTATGTGAGGTTACTTGGTTTTGAGTCACTTGATACAGTCAATAATTCTATTATATCWTTGTACTATAACCATATTGCCTAGGCTTAAAGGACTAACAAAATCCACATCTATTATGAGCTATTGTCTCTTTTTTTTCTCTTGTAAGCTACTTTTTTATGTGTGTCAAGTCTCGTCTGTGGGGGAAGTATAATTTAGAAGATCAGTAATGGGATGTGGAATGTTCCACCTTCAGGTCACTTGTTTGAATCTAACCCTGAACCAGTAGTGATTGAAAATCATTGCCATCTGATTGCTTTCTTTTGTGGCCTAATGGATATGAACCAATGGTCCTAGTCTAGAGCAAAAAAAGACATGCGTCCGCATCAAAAATCTTCCTTCAGATTGTAGTTAGCCTCTTTACACTCCCAGCAGAGAGAGAAATAGGTGGAATGGGTGAGAGTGAGTGAATTGCATTACCCCCTTGACCTGGAGGTAGCCTTTTCACATAAGTGAGATGTACTGGCAGTGTTGTGGAGAAACTTTTATTGTTTGCAAGATGGTCTCTACAGAGAGACAGCAAACCAAACCTCCAAGTCAGCTAAATTCACACTTTTCTTGAATACTAAATTTTCCAAGAAAGATGAAGTATTTTATGAATGACTCCCTAACCCTCAATACCAATCAAGAAAAAAATTCATGAAAGACTAAAGGATCCTAAAAAAAACTAAAAAGTGTGTATGAAGAGTGAGAGTGGGAGAAGATGTTGGGAGGGCTGATGGTCATATAGAAAGAAAAAAAAATATTTAGACCATGAAGTTATTAGCCAAGAAGTCTTTACTTGGCATAATACAGTGTATAATAGCATGATAATACCACAGAGGGAAAAAAAAAGAAAAAAACCTTTCACAACTTTCTCCCTAGTGCTGAATCTAGCTCCTGTAACTGAGGCTATTTTGCTGTGAATCCTTCCCTTGGCTTCGCTTCACTTTCTCCTATTGAAYGCAACTATGGGGTTGCTTCCTAGACAAAATCTAGGCAAAAGGAATGGCTCCTGGAGGAGAGCATCCATATGTACACCAGGGAGGAAGAATTGTTATTTTCAAAAGTTTTTTTGGATCTATGGAGCTGTTTTGAGAATAAACCRTCTTCTTTTCTATTCATTCAATTAATTTATAGTGATCTGCAAGAGATATATGTATGCAATTGAAAGCAGATGGCCATGTGTGCTATGTCAGCTTTCCTGTGACTTGTCAGGGAGGAGTCAGTATAAGTCCTGAAATTACAAAGCCACACTGGCCATCCTGGTCTCCAGTTCTCATTTTAGAGGCGTGTTTGTTCCCTCAGGACAGTAGAACAGTCAGACAGCATGAGTGTGCACACTCATAAAACTGTGGGTTAATCACAAGGCTGTTCTTAATTCTTGGTCTGATATGCTTGGGTAAAATCCTTCTGAATCAGTATGAGTAGTGACAAAGTTAAAACCTGGGGTAAGGCTTTAATATTTGGTTTCATATATATATATTTATATATATATACACACACACATTTCTACATGCATTTATATATTATATTGTATTGTATTATATTAATATTTGTAATGCACATCCTCTCATCTCAGTACAAAGCAGTATTCGACACCAATTCAGGGGAAAGAAAACAATGGAAAAATTAGGACTGTATTGCTGCCTTCCAGGAGCCAGKAAGAATAATGCCTTAGATTATAAGAAAGGGCAGTAGCAATATCAACACTGCAAAGAACAAGTAGCAACTTCTTGCTGCTTTATCACTGACTTTTTTTGCCAATTTAAGATCAAGATCTTAGGAAGAATTACATTCTGTCTTAGGAAGAACTGACAGAAACACATTTTCAATTACCAGTGGGTGACAACAGAACAACAACGTTAGTAGTTTTTTAAACAAGGTTATTTCTTGGTTTACAGAGGTGACTATAAATGACTGAGCATGATTCTCTTACAAATGATCTTGTTTTTAAAAATGAAATACCCTCATTGTGGGAATGGATATGTTCAATTTATATCCTACACTATTTTTTAAAGGGCAAAGGGTTTGTGAGAAGAAAGTTGCAATATTTTGAACTGATCAATTCTTCATATAAAATCTGCCTTTTGAGTCTCTCCTGGCAGACCTTTACGTGGACATAGTCCTGCTAGACTTTGATGATCCTCATCTGGTTCTGTCTTGTGCAAACAGGGCATTAAAACAGAGCATGCTGCAATCTGTGGATTGCAAGGAAGAACAATGCTTTCCTGTGCAGCCGTACAAACCAGCAGAGACATGAGCCTGCTTACAGATAACTGATATTAGGATGGTGTCGTTAATGAGAAGAAATCCCACACCTATTCAGGGCCCTGAAATGCATGCATTTAGTGAGCTAAGCAGGAGGGAAGAAAAGCAGAGCTCTTGTTTTTAGGTGATTATAATGAAGGAAGAAGCTTTGCTAARCTATTCCCGCTTAAATATTTATCTGATTTGGGCTTTGTCAGTGAAAGAAATTGAATTGTACAGTAAGCTGCCCTGGAACAAGCACCATTCTGATGTCTAAACACAGTTCAGCAGTGCTGGAAAGGAATACATTAAATTGATGCACATGAGACAGAAAACAATTCAAATGGCGTGGCAGTATGACTTCCACCAAATGGAGCACTTGTGAAGATGTAAACCAGTTAATGTATAAATTACATCAAAGTAACAGCCTTTGTTATGTAAGGGAGTAACTTAAAAGTGGCTGGCAGATGGATAGTGATAAATCAACARAGTTTGTGACAGATACCTCTTTTATTTTGATTGATGTAGATATCACCCCAAATGTGGCTAACATCAATATGGTAGTTACATCCGTTTCTATTAGGATGATCAGAACCCTGGAAAATGCTAGTTTTGGGTTTGGTTTATCTTTTTTTTTTATAAATCTGGCAGTGTCATGGTCATGTATATATGCTCTGAAGACCAAAATAGAAAGGATGACAGATCTGTTGAAATATCTGGGCAATGACAAAAGTGTTGGAGGGAGTATTCTGATGCTGAAGCCTGCAGCTGAGCACTCAGCCTGGAAGATTACCCCCGGTAATGGACTTATCATTGATGGAAGACTTTAAATACCAAAGCATCCCGTAGGAAAATAGTATGGTAGCACATACCCTATGTTCAAGAACTTGTCAGCAGTTCATGWATGAAAGGCTGCTTGGGAAGAATAGTTGTAAAATAACAGAGGTCACAGTTCCTTGACATAAAAAGAAGGARGAAGCAGAATAAAGACAGTAGACTCCAGAAAAACCCATGAGCTCAGGAAAAAAAATGAAGCATGGTTTCATATAATCTACAAAAGAGMGGTCTCCCATGGAAAAAAGAGGAATGGAATAAGCAGTGCTTCATATCCTCTATTGGTAGGACAGGGGAAATGAATTTAAAGCTTCACCAAAGAAGATTAAAATGACATATTATGGGGAATATTATAGCTATGAAGGCAGTTAATCTCAGGAATGGATTGCTCAGGGAGGATGTAGGGTTTCCTTTTTTGTCTGGCTTCCAAGAACAGGTTAGATAACGCACTGTGTTCAGTTTCAGGACAGCTGATCTTGCATGGCAGAAATGGAGTGGACTACGTTTTTGCTGCTATGAGTGAATGCACTTACTTTTATTTTAAGAAGAAAACTGAAATTTGAGAATTAAGCTCAAATATCAACCTTCTTGAAGAAATGTTATTAATATAAAGGACTATTTTTGTTCAAAAATTCTCCTAACGTCCTCATTTTGGAGATTGAAAATATTTTCTATAAAAAACTGTCCCACATTCTATTTTTCTTCCAGATTCTCATAATTTACAGAATTTTAAAATAATCTAATTTTGGTTGCTTGTCTTTTTTATATAAGTAGTTTTTGCTTCATAGCGTTTTCACACCTCTATTGTATTTTTAAGCTTTGCCAAAAGGGTATTTTTTCTTTTCTGTCTTGCTCTTTTCATGTTTTTCTTAATCCATCAGATATGTTACAAATTAGKCTAGCAAAGTGAACCCTTTAGGTTGGTTAGCTGTTTACAAAATCCCCCTACAAAGTGTTTTGACTTTGCTGAATCTGAAAAAAAAACCCCAAACCCTAAATCTTAGTCTTTTCTTTAAAAAAATAAGAACAGCAAACCATATATAAAATCTAAATGAGTATTTTGCCCTATACCTGGACTTGTAGAGGCTATACTTTATAGCTTTTGGCAGTGGGAAAACAAATGTTGCAAGGTGGTCAGTAGCAGGAAGGATGTAAAATAAGACACGCAATGAACAAATTCCCTTTCTAATGAAGAGGAATGCAAAATCCCAGAAAGTATAAAATATCAGTTTTTCCCCRTAGTATTCCTAGGGCTCATTCTGTTTCAGGATTGTGATTGCTCCCCAGAAAACTGTGTGTGTCCCAGGTAATACTGAAAATACCAGCAGTTGAAGGGTGTTTCGTTTAAAACCCACAGCCTTAATACTGTCACCTGACACAYTCATGTCAATTTTGTTTGATTTAATTTTGCAGCAAGATATTTTCCAAAAGGTTCGAAATGTTTAATTTTCCTCTAGACCGATTATATTTATATATGYGTGGACAAAAAACCAAACCAAACCAAAACCAAACAAAAACACAACTATTTGTGGACATAACATTGAGAACAAAAGAGATTTATCTTCTCCTCACAATATGTGTGCTCCCTATTCAGTTGGGGAAATATGAAACACTTCTGGCAAATGCAGTGTTTCTGAATTTCCTCTATGTAGAAAAGAATATATATGCATTTACAGTAGGACAACTGKTTCAAATAAATAGTCCATGATCCAGAAATCTGGAGTAGTACTTAGAAATACCAGAAGAAATTCTCTTTCCAATGCTATTTCCACAATCCCATTTCTAGATCAAGATGGAACAAGACACACAGAAAGTACTTTACAGTAATGAGGAAGAATCTTCAGGAGAGAATGGATTTTGCATAAACTTTATAGAAGGTTTAGGTACTAGATTACCAGATTACTAGCAAACCCTGCATAAACTATCATCAGTGACTCATTGTAGACAATGACCTGTGGTTAAATGCCTTTGTAGTATTTATTAAGTATGTTTTATTATATAAAAAGCTAAACACAGCTACAGCTAATTTGGTGAAAATGTTTGCTACGATGACTAATGCTTTGCATATCCTGTGGAGAAGGCAGATTAAAACAGAATAACCACCAAAGGCATCATTACACCTTGGTTACTGTTTTATTAAATGAAAAAGTGCATCAGTTACATGTGCTTGCAAAGTCTTCCCATATCAGAGAATTTGGAAGTATCTTTACAAAGAAGGCTTCCATTACAGGAGCTCCCATTACTTTACAAGGAGGTGACTCCCATGTGTAAGGAATGGACACCATAATAAAGCGACAACCTTAAAATGCAACTAAATCCATATTTTTGTCTTTAAATCAACGTGAAAGGAATTTTTGATTGATCTAATATCCCCCAGGTCCTGACCTGTGTTCCTAAACAATGTTGTAGTGTTTGTAGCAGATCTCTTTGTGATTTTCTTGAGTGCCACACAGGCATGTAAACATTAAATTAGTCACTCTGCTTCATTTATATGTAAGCCCATACTAGGCTTTAGGAACTATCCCCAGAGAAAACAGGATTGCAACCTCATGTTAGAGTAGCCTATGAGAGGTTATTTTAATAAAGGAACCTTACAGCTGCAGTGCCTTTATGGGCCATATATCCCCATAATACAACTCTGTTACAGAACTCAAGAGATCCAACTCACTTATGTATTTCCTGAACTTGCACCAAAAGATTGGTAAAGTAAACCTACTCTTGGTCAGCATGCTACTTCTTCATTTCACATTTCTTTCGGAATAGATGAATTCTCTTCCATCTCTCTCTCTTTTTTTTTTTTTTTTTTTTTCAAATTTGCCCATGAATTATGCAGGAAATACCATGGTGAGATGTACCAAATATTACACATGGCAAGCATAATAAAATGGGTCGATACCTGAATGACCAGACTGGCTGGCTGCATACCACTATGGAAACAGGCCATTTAGTGCAAATCAAGGCTTCTTCTTGTGTTGTTCCTTTAGGCGTCACTTCATATAATTCCTTTCAGCAGTTCAACTGGCTTAGCTATCTACTTCAAACTTTCTCTAACTCCARACCTACAGTCTGAATTTTCCACAAGTGCAATGTAGTCACTAAATCAGACCTTATTTTCTCCAGATGTTGAGCATCTGTCATTCTTAATTAAATGAGCAGGAGTTGAGGTTGTGAAAAAMCATGCAGTTTTAGAGGGGACTTGCAGAGAGATGGAAAACTGGAATTTTGCCCCTTTTTCTTCTTCTTGTGAAAAAAAGCCAGAAAACTTTCTCCTTTTAAGCCTGAGTTTATTTTTTAAAGTGATATGCTTAGAAATATAAGGAGTATCAGAAATATAAAATAAGGTATTTCCTGGTTTTGCTGGAGAACTCTTTGGAGGCTTCATCTCCGCATATTGTTTATTTGTACTGAGGTATGGCTGAGCAGGGATCAGAGCTCCAGTACATATGTGATGTGTACAGCATCTGGCACAATCTTTATTTGCTCTTAAAAGCTCTGTGGGTTTTAAATCTTGAACAAAGGAATGTTTTCTCACAAGAGTTTTTAGGTAGAGCTGTTGAATCAGTGTGTTTGATTTAAGAAGGGGAAACAAAATTCCTTTACCATTTCATCAGTGTGGTCAGAAAATGTTTTGGCTTTGCATCCCCTGATGTTGGATAACTTGGGAAACATTCAGTGCATCACTGTTTATGAATAAAATGTTTTGTCTAAATGTTTTTGATTTTGCACAGAATACACTTTCAATTATTTTATACACATTTATAATTTTCTCTACAGAAAGTGCCAGTCATTAAAGGAAAATATACCCTTTTTCAGTAGGCTGAGGAAAATTAACTATTTTATACCACATGGTCAGATATGTTGAAATGTTCAATCACCAAGTTACAATTGCTTCTTCAGTTTTTGCTGACATAATAACATTGATCCTTTTCCTGCTTTTGAGTTCCCCTAGATAAAAAATGACAGTTACAAGAAATGTGGTTTACAACTCTATAGCAATAAAAAATAAAGGTAACCCCCCCCCCCAAAAACAGGTGAGTAAAATAGTGAATGATCGCAGACCTTTATGAGATAAATAACTGAGAAATAAATATTGTGGTCATTTGTAGACCAGTTCTGAAAGAAGTTTAATTCAATTGTTTAATTAGAAAATTGTTCTGCAGATCTTCCTCTTTGTTTCTCTTCTTTCTCTTGGTACTTCTGGCTACTGTGAAAGCCTTAACTGAGCAGAGAAAAGCTATCTCATTCAGCTGAGTCAGAGACACCTATAAAATCTAAGCTGGTGGAATCAGATGGGTAAAATGTAAACAGGTCTAATCATGCATGAAAGCTTTCTCACCGAACGCAAATATAAAGTATAATTTGAGAGCTCTGGAAGTGCAAAAGCTTGTGTAATTTGCATGGCAAGATCAGGGTTAACRAAAGAGGAGCTGAAGCAGAAAGACAGCTTCCACAGAAACAAGGAGCAGAGCGTCAAGGTTTTCTCATTGAACAAGGATTAATCAAGCATCTATGACAGTTTAGAAAGACACGGCATGCAAGGAAGTGTTAGTATCTTTTCATCTGTAAGAAAAAGATGATCCACAAAATCACTAAGGCAACTTCCCTGTCTCTGTGTGCACAGCTGCTGATGAATTCACAGGAAAACAAAACATGGCATGGAAAGTAGGACCAACTTTTATAGATTAATATTTTCCTTAATTTTGAATGTAAAAATCCAGTAGAYGGATGGACTAGATTGTCTTGTACTAGATTGTCTTTTAACTGTAGTGAGAATCTGTAAAGCTGATTAATACCGTGTAGTGTTCAACTTTAATTGTTAGTCCTTGTTTAACAGAGAGAAGGCTTTTGCTTAACAGAATTCATTCATTTTTATATATTTCTTTTGGCTATAGACAGGCTATAATTACAATGAGAACTAAGTCTGATAGCTATATTAAATGGTATGGTGAAGTTCCAAAATTTTTTGTATGCTGCTAATATGTTCCTATTTATATTGCCAATCTGAATTTTCATTTCTGTAAGCATATGTACTGTAATTTCATTTTAATCAGTATTTCAGTTTTAAGCCCAAATTATCAATGATTCTTCAGATCTTAAGAGAGGTTATAAAGATCTCTTTATCTTTTACATCTCATTCTGTTTTGGATACTTTCAACCCAAAGATGCAGGACAAATGCCTATTCTTTAAAAGAAGCCCAGCCTCATTTTTTCTATTATAGACAGAGCTCACTGACAGTCAGCATATTTGCTTTGCAGAAACCCCTAGGATGTGTGCAGCCGTGGAACAAAAACATAGAACTGCTGTAATTTCCTTCAGTGAAGGAGATCTGAGAAGTTAATCAGAAATAAGTCCTTTGCATTATTTATAAAATGGATCTTCTGCATCCAGTTCAGAGCCAGTTGGCTCAGCCATGGTCAATCCAGCATGTTGCAGTTGTGTGGAGGAAATCAAAGCATCACTGAAGTAGGAAGCATATGAAATGGCTGTGAAACGTCCAACCAACTTAGAGAGTGGTTGACTGTGGAGCATGACACTTTCAATGCCAAAGGTGATCGTATTGGTTCTGGAATATTTGCAAGTGAACCGTATCCCACAAAAGGTTAGCAGGAATTTTGTTTCAAAAATACATTTTGGTATTGTATTGTATTGTATTCTCACAATAATTCACACACTTTTGCTGAAAATGTTTCTTCTTTTTACAGTTTACTAAACCAATGGGAGTCTTCATAGAAAAGCCTTTAATCACTAACTAGCTCTACATACTTCAAAGAAACCTGTAATATACAGTTTGAAACCATATTATGCAATGYTAGATAATTCAGTGCAGGACATACTCATGAAACTTTAATCTAAAACCAATATTGACTTAAACAGCCTTCATGCTGATATCTTTTTAAGTACTTTTCATTGCAGATAGAACAAAATATTCACTTGATTTTAGACGAACTATTATATGAATATATTCTCAATGGGACGGAATAAACAATTAAATCAGAGGAGGAGTAAGCAACTGAACTATTTCCCTATGTAGCTGTAATCAGCTGATATCATTAAGGTCAGGCTAGAATGCTGGTGAGAAGAAAAATGTACAGCTCATTCTAGACAATGGTTAAACAAATGTCCATTTAGTGTACATAAGGATCCACTACTCTTCTTCAGTTTAACCTACAAGACCTTGATATCAAGACAGAAACAGTTAAATTAATTCCACTTCTCTGCCCTTATTAGTGAAAAGACAAATGAACAAGAACACAGAACACATCAGTCATTGTCATTTCACCTGCCTTAAAGTATTTTTTCTTTCTCCATGAATGTGGAAGTTCTGATCCTACCACTACATATCTGTGCCTCACTTAAGAGTCACATAGTTTTATCCATGTCAGGAGACCTGCTGATGACTATAAATTTTTGCCTATGCTTAAACATTCAGAAAATWTGGAGTGAGTGGTTTCCATAAATTCAGAGGACCACAGCCTTGARAGTAGTCAGAGAACTCCTTCTCCTATGGCTTTTTGACCAAGAACACAGGTAATTTCCAATCTTCCTGAGTGCAGTATCCATGGCTAGGGATAGAAACGTTAACTCATACAAGTGAAACAGTGCATCTTTCTTGTTTACAGTAGGAATATAATATGTTAGCTAACATGCTGGTTGGGAATATTCTCCATTTGACAAGGCTTGCTTTTAAGAAGGCTAATTTGACAAGGAAACTCAGTTTCCTGTTCCTTACAAGTGCTTCCAGGGAAGAGAATYTTCTGGCACAATATAAAAAAAGTTGACCAGCTGTAGGTGTCTCTCTGCTTTCACAAATTCCTGAAAAAGAAGAAGCTTATGGATCATAGTTAGAAAATCCATATTTCCTGAAAGAATATTACCTTGACAAAATGTGCAAAGACACCTAAATAAAAGACTTAAAATTCGAGRGCTGAAAAGAAAATCCAGGTAGACAAGACCTGCTCCCAGTGCTGTTTTCACAGTTAACTCCTGCCCCTACATTATATTGCAKACTCAGACTTAGCTTTTTTGTCCATCTATTCCTCCCTTGGGTGCTGGATTCCGTGGTAATAACAAAATGCAGCTTCATTAGCATTTCTACAAGTCTTTGATCAGATATCTCATTTAGAGGAAGAAAGGAAGAGGAGAAGGAGAAGGCCTCATGATTATTACTCCTTGTTACTGCTGGCTGTTCTCTCCTACCTTCCTGTTTCCGAAGCAGGCACGTCAAAAATCTCTAGGGACTCCAGCGCTTTTAAAATGAGTGCACATCRCTTTTTTTCCTGTACCTTGGTTCTTTAGAAAGGAATAAATCCCCCCCACCTCCTTCTGTACCTACTTCTTCCTGAATTCCTGATGGATGTGGCCAAAAATCCTTACCTCCTTACCAAAAATCTAAATGATTGGTAGGCATCTGGTCCTGTCATACAAATGTCTGTTATACCCATGTCTGAATGTGCTATGTGACCTTGTGTATAAAGATCAATTCCACCAAAGAAAATAGCTACCCGTCATTTTAGTCTCTCCTGTTCCTAGTCCAGGCGCAAAGTATTTGGCTAGTTAAAAGGAATAGAGGCAATATTTTTTTGTTCTGCTGTTGAAGTCTTCATTGTCATCTAAATCTTTTCACACTGGTAAAGAACCAGAGTGTCTGAGGAAACTCTGGTGTTGGCCCCTGGAGGTTTCATAGCAACAAACACTGGAGAAATATCCTAAAAAGCTGTCCCTGGAGGATTTGTTTGCAAACTAGTGTGAAGAGTGGAGCTCAGAGGGCACTAAGCCCTGCAAACAGCACCACAAAGAAGTCAGGCACCGTTTTTGGAGGGACAGCCCCACAACCTAAACAGTGCTAGAGGCTATGCTAAATCTTGGAGAAGTCAGGGACATGGTGGGTTCAATTTTGGCTGGCTTTCGGACTGGATATTTTAGTGTCTTATCATATACATGCTGTGTATGTTTCAAAAAATCCATATAGAATTGTATCCGGCATTGCAAACAGACACTTTTCCTGCTTTATTTATCTTGTCCAATTTTTACAACAGTAAGTAACATCTTCCCACATTGCTTCAAATCTCATTTTGATTCTTGCATCTCCAGTTCCAAAAGCCCTCTGCTCTTTGTTCTAGCCAAAACCCAAGATTTTTGCATGCAGACTAACCTGGCTGGAGATTTCTAGCCTGACTCTAGCTCTCTGAGCATAGCAAAGACAAGGCTCATATATTCTTACAATTCCCTCTCTACTCCTGTAAAAATAAATTGCAGAATGACAGATTGACGTTATCCTGTTACATTAACTGGAGATGTAAAAACTTCTTGTCACTGTACACATGACTCGTATGTTTCTCCCTTCTCCAACTCATCAACTCTGGTTTGCATTTGCATAGTCTCTGCCTTCCAGAGCATATAGTTGGCTATGCCACTGTGGTCTTTAGTCACTATCGTAATAATAATGATTTTTATTAAYGTCCTACAACTCCTTCAGACTTAGRTTATGGGGTAGGAGTTGATCTTACAAGACCACAGCAATTAATGCTCTGGATTTCCAGATCAAGCAGCCTCTATCTCTTTAGGAAAATTCCCCCAATGGTCTAATAGGAGTTAGACAGTGGGAGATGTGTCCCAGAATCAAAATCTGGGACAATTCTCAGGGTGATTTTCCCTCCTGTGAGAGGCTGTTTTGAGTTCCCTGTAACTTCAAGCTTCAGCATTTCATAGGTCTTGAAGTGAGAACTGAGATAACCAGGAGATGGCAAAATCTATACAGGTCTTCCAGGGGGAGATTGATAAAATAAAGCTGTTGTTCTGAAGTGAGCATGGGAGATAAAGCTGGCACTGTCAGCACAGTGTAAATTCTGGATATAATAATTAGAACATGTGCTAGAGTGGAATGGTTTTGCACACTTGTCTAAATGACTGATTGAAGACACACAAATACACACAAATATGTCCTGTGTGTTGTGTAAAATGAAAAGATATAGTTTCAATAATGCATGTTTGTATTTAAACACTTAAAAACATGTTACRGCATATTTCTATCATACTTATTAATTAATATGATCCCCCAAAACACTGTATTATTTCCGTATTTGTAAATGAAAGCACCACCACAAGATGTGTTTTGCTCAATTCTTGGATATTATTTGGCAACARTAAAATTTTAGCTGAGGAGAAAAGAGGGTCATGGTCTTGGCTTTTTAACATCACACCGTTGCAACTTGTGATTTTTTCCCCAGAGGACTCTAGCTTTCTCAAAGCAGAACAGCTCCCCTTGTGCTGCTTTTCTCTCCTCAAGTTATTCCTAAAATACCCCATAAGCAGAGTGAGGCTGGATGAACATCTCTTTCTTCCACAGCCCTGTGAATTTTTAATGCCTGGCATTAAGGTGAAAACCATCATTTCTCTCTGTCTGCTGGGCGATGGGCCATCAATTAAATTCTCTTTTGTCCATATGTAAAATAGCTAATGGTTGCAGCTTCTTTCCATAATAGAGCCATTAGTGGTAATCTGCCCCTCTCTGCCAACCGATTTACTCAGATGGGTAGAGATGAATTGGCAGTAATGTGCCGTATAAACCTGGCTCTGTAGATGTCCTGAAAGCAGCAAAGGTCTCTCAGTGTGATAGCTTGCTCCACTGTATCTCTGTTTGATATGTAACATGATTATATATTGATGTAGCTGTGAATTTGCAAATGGTTTTGTATTCAAGGATTTCAGTTTACACAAATCTGATTCATGATCTGACATAATGCATAGATAAAATTTCTTCAATTTGGTAATGTGCATCTGACTCACATTGATTATACTCAGCACTGGTATTCAAAGCCCTAATTTATCTTCACTGTTTGCTAGCTTATAAATACAGGAGATAACTGTTAGGGAATTTGAAACCCTTTGTAAACATGCTAATTTAACTGCTGAACAATTAGGTTTTTACAGTTTATTTCGAACTTTCTGTCTGTAAAGAACTACAGCTTTTTTGGGGGGAGGAGGATGTCTCCTTATTGTGTTTCCTAGTAATGGTAAAGCAAAAAGTGAAAGCAGACTACAGACATGTCATGAACAGTGATGAATGTCTCAGTCATACACTTACCCATGCCAGCGTGCAGTGGCTGAATAATCAGTAAGATAAACCATCATTTTATTTGTGTTTTCTATTTGACAAGTTTAATAAGCTAAGTAACTTATTCAGTAAAGAAAAGGGGCAGTGATCCAGGGGAATGCATTTTTGTTGTTGTTGTTTTCCCAGGCTTGAAGGGTGTTGATGTACATCCGGCTGTTACCAGATACGTTGTTGTTTTGAACATATAAGAAGACTACAGCAGTATGGAAAAAACTCTGTAATGCTTGGGAAAGCTGTATAAAGGTTTTAAAAGTGAAGTTGCCAGAAGAAGAGATATATTCCTTGCACTACTTAAATGTTCAATGATTAAAAACCTGCAATCAGGAGAGCACTCTTGTGCTGAGAGTAATTCACCTAATGGCCAGTGTTTACTCTAGATTATATGCAAAGACTTTGGAGTTGTTTTTCTTTTCAGGAGTGAGAGGGAAAAAAAATGAGGAGAAGATATGCTGGGAGAAGTGTTTCAAAAGCACTCAATATCTGTCCGACTGCGCCCTGGTACGTCAGAAGTAGAATGCCAGATAGTTGACACTGAAATAAAGTTAGACCAATATAGAGTGCTTTTTTTAAAAAAAATCTCCATTTTGTAAATTTGTGTATATACATTTTCATTTATGTGTCTATGTATATATCACAATTAATTAACATGCCCAATAAATACATGCACACTCCTTTTCTTCTCTGCATGTCTTTCTTGACTGGCTCACTCTCTGCAGAATGTTTCCAATTTGGGTCATTTCTGTCCTCCTGCCAGTTTTCCAATCCACTATGATCCAAATTAAATAACTTTCTTTTGTGCCATTCCTGATGAATGTCAGATTAATCTTTGTAGAATGTGGGGCTTGCCTGACAAGATGATTACTGCAATATTTAAGCAACCCTTAGGGCCTTAATTCACTAACAATTTATGGTCCGCCCTATACGTTACTGCCATTTCTGTCTCCTGAATGCCCAGGTGCACTCTGCTGTGAAATATATGGTAAACTGATATTTGGTGACATGCACTTATTCTGTTTGTTGTACAGCTGGGTGCTTTAGGTACTGTCTGAGGAGAGCATGGAAAATACCCCAAAAATAAGGGGCAGGAAATCTCAATCTAGAGAAAGAGAAAAAGAATGCTGACAGTAGTCAGTGGAAAATAGGGGAAATCAACTTTTGCTTGTGTTTAAAATGTAGGAGCATTTTGGTGACTGTCCCCACAAGTCCTCCGAGCAAGCCAACAGCACAGCCCCTGGTCACTGTCAGTGCTCTCTGTGAGTGCRGGTATAAAAGGAGCTTGGACCAGCCAAAGAAAACCCTTGCTAGAAGCCCAATTCACAGGGCAGACACCAGATGAGGAGGCCAGAAGAGAATCTGAGAAGTTTAGAAGGAATTTAAGACTGAAGCCAAAATTTAATGAGCCTTGAGAAGAAGCTTACCCTAAGGGCCTGTTATTGAATAGCTGCTGGCTCTCAGCTTGCTTCATTCTCTCTTAAAGCATCTGGTATTGGTCCTTGCTAGAGACAGAAATGTTGACATGGTCAGAGATGGTAACGGCTATCTTTAAACCTTTTTTTTTTATATGAGCTAATACAGCATAGATTCTTAGAGAAGGGGGCATAGAGATGGGAACATATTTTCAATTTATGAGTGAATGAAATATCCCACTTTGCCTCTTACATTTGTGTCCAGTCTGTCCCAAGCTACAGGGTTATGCTTTAGTTGCACAGGGTGGGTTTTTGCTGTGTTATGGCTGTAGTGCCATAAAGCAACTGGTAGTGYTTAGCGGCTCTCTGCACCAGTAGTTCTGTCTTCAGGGACTGAAATTGATGTAATTTATCACGGCAGGTGAATATGCAAGCTGCACTGCTCACCCCATTACACGGCGTAGCAGAAGATGCTGTAGACGATGAATCAGAAACAGCTCTCTGCTTTTCCCAGCTTTCCGAAATGGCAGCATCATGTGTCTGCATGGCTGGGGTGTCTAGGCACAGTAGCTGCTCTTAATGGACCCATGTACCACCAAACACTGTTAGAGGCTGCTGGTGCTCTATCACTAARCCATGTACTGTGCATCTGTTTTGCTAGAGGTGGTAAGGAAGGGTACGTTTTCTTTTGTGAATTTTTTTCCCCCAAAGAAAGAATTTATGTGCACGTGTTTAAACYGTATTTTCATTGCTTTTATACTGTCACTTAACATTGAAGAAGCCTTATATACTTTTTATATGTTTTATTTAATAGATATAAACCAAGCAGAACCAGGCTAATGAGTGAGTTTGTCATTGCTTGGTTCACTATGGTTCCTCTGACCACATTTAACTGTTTTCTAGTCATTCAGTATCATCTCTGGCTTGACAGATTCAAGAAAAGTTGTAAGTCCCGGCCTTTTGATGACATGTGCCAGTTCTTTTAGAAATTTAGGAYGAAGATGATCAGGTCACCCAGAGCTGAGTGCGATGAGCTCCACATCAGGTGTGTTATTTTCCCTTTCCACAGGGTCATTTCCATGAATGATCTTGTCTGTGCTTCTGCCTCCAGCATCATTGTACTAATCTGTCCTGGAAAGAGAAGGGGCATGGGTGAGAGCCACACCCATCCAGTATACATACATATATATATATATATACATATATATATATATATGTTTACTCCATCCATGGGATGCAGAATTCTGCCACTACTGTAAAGGATCCCTGGCATGAATATTGCCGCCCTATTTCCAATACACTGCTGCTATAACTTGGAAAACTGGCACTCTGGAGGGCTAAGGAGAGAAAAATGCAGAATGACACAGTTTTGTCTGAGTAAGGACCCATTTAAATGACTTCCAGAATTTGTCCCAATTAGCCTGAGTCCTTCCAGATGATGCCCCCACACAGTCCCTGGTGGGGAAGGCAGCTGCTCAGCACCTTTGCAAGCCAGACCACTTATGTCTGGGACTAATCAGAAATGCCTCAACCATGAAAAGGTTTGTGACTTTGAGAATATTTTACATATCCCTGTTAGGAAACATCAAAATAACGCTAATCCCTTTGCAAACGTTAAGTCTTAACACAATCTTTTACTTGGCACAGTATCTGTGGGCAGGCATACACACATGTTAACAGGGTTAATGAACAGAACAGTCAGTAAAATAAANAAATAAAATAAAATAAAATAAAATAAAATAAAATAAAATAAAATAAAATAAAATAAAATAAAATAAAATAAAATAAAATAAAATAAAATAAAATATAACCTTCCTGCTCCCTACAGTGTGGCCTTATTACAGTTGGGCTATATTTTTTTCTTCTGCAGAATTCAAAGTTTTGTTTTAAATTCTGCACATCACAGCCATACTAAATATCCCCTTAGACAAGACACAAAGCTGCTGAGTAAGACCCTGCAAATCAGGGATGCTTTTTCATAAGACCAACATGCATAATTTATACCTGCATACAATTAGCCTGTTTACATTTATACATCTTCTGTTTCCTTTTATGTGAAATATTCTACAGGATACTTGGTAATGTATTCAAAGTAACCTGTTTTATTTTTTATTTTTTTTTAAAAGCTGCAGGACTAAACAATTTATAAAACCTCACACCTAATAAATACTTTATATGAATACAAAAGTGTTTTCTTACAGGTAGCAATGTCTTTATATTAAAGATACTCCTGCTTYTTCCCAGTTCTGCAGCTCTCTCAAGCTATATTCTATAAATCCTTAACACGCTTTTAAAAATGTGTTTGAATTGAGTTGTGTGTGAATGTGTTCAGTGCCAGAATCATAATCATCTCCCCAGAATGAATACAGCAGACCAAAGTCTTTCCATCACCATTCCTCTGGAGGGTCACTCATTTAAGACTGTAGGATCCTTTATGTTTTTAGGCKTGCTTCACAAGGCTTATTGAGGTTTGCTTTAACTCTTTTGTGCCTGGCCACTTGGTTCAGTCTACAGAAACGAATCAGGTGGTGAGGCTGCATGTACAATGTAGGTGAGAATGACTTGCCTTGGTTTGAAACTTGTGATCCTCAGAAATGTAGCCAGCTCATAGGAAGACCTGATGGGAGTGGCACAGTGTAGATGTACAGCATGAAAACACTGTGCAGCAGATAAAACGATGGGGAGAGTGCCCATTGGCTCTGCCTTAGAGCCAATTTTTTTGCTTTTCAAGCTGTAGAGAGCAACTAAAGTTGGACAAGGATGGTTGGCAGAGTTTGGGGGCAGCTGAAGCTGGTGCAAATAGGAGGCCAAAAAAAAGGGATTCCTGAGAAAAGGATAAAGAGGATGAGATGGGAATGCACGGGGTTCAAGGCTGGTAGAGGTGTTTGAGAAGGGAGACTAAGATTTTGTAAAGAAAACTGTTTCTTGCTGATAGTAATGAAATTCTMTTGTTCCTGGATAGAAAAGGCTGTGTGCTTTTTATGCAGATAATATTTAATAGTGGAGACAAACAAATCTCATTGCAAAAATCTTATTACTAGCTCTGTACTAATTTTGKAGAGTCCTCCATTTATAATGGGAGATGTTTCTTGCTATTATAAAAACTGCTGCTATAGGTATAGCAATTCTTTTTAGCATGTATGCCATGCTCAGGGTAATGGAGTTTTGGCTTCCCRTAGCCAGACACCTGTATCACACACCGTGAAAAGAAGAGACAGACCAATGGTATCTAACTACCAACCAAAGGCAAGCAACAAATTGCCACTACCTCCTTCAGCGCACTCAGGTGTTGGACCTAGAACATTTGTTCTTTGGAATATTCTGGTTTTTCTCACACTGTCTCTTGGCACCACAGCTGCAATTTTCTGCCCATTAGTCAAAGTCCAAATGGTGAGAAAGGTGAAGAAGTTGGAGTGGGATGATTCAGGATAAGGGGTGAGGAAGAAGRGGCATTACTGGTATTACCCTGCACTAACTCAGGACCAGCTATCCAAAGAGCTGTTATTGTAGCATAAAACACAGCTGGAACGCAAGTCATTGATCCTTATGAGTTTTTTCTTCAATCGATATTTCTTTATAAAGGGACTTCACTTAGGATGCAATAAAGAGGTACATCTTAGTTGCTATATGCCACAGGGYTACTTTCAGATACTCTGAGTCCTACTAGTGTTGGTGGCACTGCAGTGCCACCAGAAGATGATACAGAAGATGACTGCTCTGCAATCTGTGATGCTGTAGACTAGGACCTCTTTAATGGCTCTCCAGAGCATAATCCTTGAATCATCCTGGGGTTGCAGCTCTTGACCTCTACGGTTTCTTAATCTCCAGGAAATTATTTCTTTCTTATGTTCTTGGTCATGAGATTTGAGACTCATTGTTCCCTTGCTGAGAGATAGSAAAACAAAATACTACCCACAATAGGTCCATATTCTACAAATTCTTTTAAGACTTGTAGGACCAAGAATTGGTAGAGGAAAAACTATTTAGGAAATCATTCACAATGCAACAAGCTTCCTGGCATAAAAAGACAAAACATCAATCCTGGTAGTGGTTTTTTATAAAAGAGTTCTGTTAGAAGCCAAGGAACAGTTCAGACCCACCTCACAATGTAATAAGGAACAAATGTCAGAGAGGAATTAATGTTCACACAACCAAGCAGAGGGCTTGACCCATCCAGCTCACATATAGAAGGGGCTTTTGCGTTTTCTTTGAGTTGGTAAAGAACCCAACAACTTTCCTTACCTGTCTTATGATGAAATAGACCAAATTAAGTTTATACACTTATGCTTCCATTTTTTGGTTCTGAATAGAGAGTTACTGTTAAAATAAGTGAAAGAAGAATGCAACCCTACATATATATGTGTATATATAAATATACACACACATACGCATAAACTTATATAGGGACAAGATAATCCTTGATCTAAGTCTTTCTTCCTTTTTTTTTTTTTTTTTGATATGCCTTCTTTATTTCTTTCATTTTTGTTTTTTAAAATGCCACTACTCACAAGCTGTTCATTCTAAGGTGAAATTAATAACAGGCATTTAATGTTGCTGAGATTAGTCTGAACTTTTATTGGCAAGTATTGCCCAAAGATCATGGACGGTATCTAATTATAACTACTCTGCTGTTTATCATTTTCCACAAGCCAACAACCAACAGACAGGATCCTGTCTCAAGGATATTACGGCTTTAGTTAAGTGAAGTCTCAATAATATTTAACAAAAAGCTAGAGAGAGAGAGCAAGCATGAGAAAGATTACAGGTTAAGGCTTAATGCAGAATGTAATAGCTACAGATGACTCCATTGTTTTAAGATTAACAGATGCTGTTAATATCTCTTGGACATTTCCAAAGACACTCTGCAAAGCAGGACAGGTTGGGCACAGTRCTAAATCTTCCATTTTGCTCCTTTCCAGTTACCAGATCAAGGTATGGCTGTGGTAGAGTTTGTTTGCTTTCTGTGGCTTTCTGATTCTCCCTTCAGTTCAGCTCCTGGCACATGGAAGAAGCTATTGTGTTGGTTCTGTTCCATTTTCCCAGCTCTGCCCCATCTCTCATGGGGCTCAGTGATCTACAATCTGGATGGAATCCATTGCGGATGGGAATCCTTGTGGGTTAATTAAGATTGCTTAATTTGAAAACAGACAGAGAAAAACTGCTCATCTACCTCCATTTTCATGAAGAAATAGAAATGAGCTGCCCTCTCCTGAAAGCTGTAATGAAACTGATAAGAAGACTTTTGACAAATAGATCTTCTAAGTAGATAGATACCAGTGAGTTAAGGGATTGGTGGCCCTTAAGTTGAGGGGCTAGCTCATCCTCTTCATCTTCCTGATCTGACTTATCGCTCTTTTCCTCTCTTAATTTAAAGGAGAGTTAGAGAGACAAATAATTATGAGACAAATAGAAATGGTGGTTGAATGGTGGTATAAGGAGAAGGTCAGTCCTAAGATATTTCTGAGTCATTGAGTTGTGCTATGAAAATGCTGGTTATTTCAGAAAGAAGACAAAAAGCACACCTGAAGCATACACAATACAGATAAATTGCATACAATGCACATAGAGCATACACAATTACATAAATATCTCAGTGCTGTCCAGTGAAAGATTTAGCATTTTCTCAATTTCAGATAAAGAGATTGCTCGTTTGCTCTACTGTTTGACTGTAAAGAGAAAACAAGATGGAAGTGTAGGCAGGGGTATAATGTGGGCAGAGTGTGAGAGAGTTCAGGAATGTAGCTTTTAGTGCAAAAATGCTTTGGCAGAGCATTTAGGTGTAAAGAATATGAAGATAAAAAGAGAGTAAATTCAATTTCTTCTGTTTTGAGATTTATTTTTCCTGAAGAGGTGGAAGGTTCCTAAAACGCTCAAAAGGAAAGTTTATAGATTATTTGAGCTGTGAAAAACTGATTTTAGTTCACACAAGCATTCATGATTTTCTCACTTTCTGTTCATGTTATGCATGGAGTTATCATGCCAGTGATGTTTCACAGTGCTTCACAGACCTCTGAGAGGTCACAGGATCAGTTTCCTACAAAGTTCTGCTGCAAACGTTGATCAAACCTACAGGATTCAGTGCTAGATGAGTTTTGCCTGACCTCGTTCCCTTTGAAGTTTCCTGAAAAGTTTAGGGAAAGTGCAAYCTGTGCACCACTGAGCACATTAAAACAAGGCTAAGAGATCCTATTAGAGATGAAGATGCTCCTCACTTCTATCCAGCGTGCTGTGGACCACCAGGTGGAAGTCTTAGGAGATCTATACCTGCTGAATAATTGGGGAAGAATGAATTTGCTATGGTTTCAAAAGATAAAGGGTTTTTAAAGGGTTTTTTTGTCCATTTGAAAAAGCCCACTCCTTGACAACAACAACAAAAAATCAGTCCAAATAAGAGTCAATGGGTCCAAAAATGATTAAGGGTTAATAATTTTTTTTAATATTCCTTCTGACAATTTTGTTAATTTGTAGAATATTTGAATAGTTCAGCACGAACATTCCGTCATGATCTAAGCCTGATGTGAAACTAAGACACAGCTGTTTAATTTTTGTTGTCTCTGATCTGCTATATGCTTTAGCAGAATAGATTTAGTGTAATAATGAGCAACTAACAAATAGCATGTAKGAAATTTCCTCTCTTCTCTCTAATATTAGATATTAATTCTGGAGTTCCCTGACAGAGATTATGGTTCGCTGGCCTTCCTGCCTTTGAATCTGAATTAGTCCTGGAGTTCTGCAGCTGTAACTCATTGCATCTCTTTGGGGACACTCAGCTCTGTTTTTCTCAGGTGCTAAGCTTCCTTTGAAAGTGGTTGTCACTGAAAAAAAAAATAGTTTTTCTGTGAGTGGAAGGCAAATTGAGACTGTGCTTTCTCATAGCCCTAAATTAGGCCACTTATGTAATTCCAGCTCTGCGGCTGCTGAGGATGGACCCCACTTTACATGCAGGTGCAATTTCTTTGTTTGCCCCACATTAATCTGATTTAAAATGTTTTCTATCATGCTTACTGTTAGTACTACACTGGCTGGATGCTTTCTGTCATGCTTACTTCTAGTACTGTACTGGCTGGAGCAAAGGAAGAATGAGTGCCTGAGAGGTGACCAGARAGGGATGGTTCAAATATAGCATGCTGGACATTGGTAGGCCTCATAGCTTGTTTCCCTGGTTTATTGCAAACCTTGCTGTCCATACATTTGTTGCCCACACTGAGCATGCCTCTCAGAGGTGAAAGCAAGGCATTTCACCTCACCTAAGGTGAAATGAAGTGTTATTGACTTCCCACCTACAAGAGATCAAATTGTCTACTAACTCATCTACTGTGGAGCCTCYCAGAAACTTAAGATTTATTTTTGTTAATGTCCCTGGGCATCTATTTTGCACTTAGCTAGGGTGCAAAGGTTCTGTTTTTCAGCCAGTCTGGACAGAACTGCCTTAATTATGTGGAAGGGACAGGAATAATTCTTCAAGCAAATCCCCACAGTCGGATATCACACTTGGTAAGGGCATGTAGACAATTGAAAAAACATTAATAGTAGTGTTTAGTTGGTGAAAACAATACTTCTTCCTGCAATATCTTTCTGAAGAAAAATGAGGTTTAGAATGCTAAACTGAAAGTTTGTTAAATAAGAATCTATTGCATATTTAATTCTTAATAAGTTCTAAATGATGAGACACCTTTCAAAATACTCCAGAGTAACGTGAAAGTAACCTGCTTCTTAAGATGAGATCAGCATTATCAAGATGTACATTTTGACGACTGAGACACAAAAGCAATTATAATCTAATGCAGCATGGCAGCAGACTATGTGTGTAGGAAAGGTGTCATGTCTATATTTTGATGTTCCTTTGTATGTTGTTCTTCCCTCTGGTAACTATTGTCCCCAAACCAGCATTCATCACCTATAGTCCTCTCAACTCTTTACCCCTCCCTTCCCTCTTTTATTTGAGTCAAGACTGTGGTTCAGGAAATAAGAGCAAGACATGTGGTAGAGCTTTTCTATTGAAAAAGCACTAAGCAATTTTAGTGGATGCCTTCAATCTTAACAAATCTTTTAAGCATTCCAGACAGAAGAAGAAAATATTTGACTTGCTGGCTATTTCTTTCAGCCACTGTGTTGATTTCACGCAACAAGATGGAAGAGTGTCTGCAAGAGTAAATTACATGATGAGCATTTAGAGATGTGAGCTCTGCTCTTGGCTCTGTCACAGATACAGCCTTGACAACACTGGGGCACATTTTCCTTATTTGTAAATAAAGATAATGCACACCTTAGTGGGTGGTTYGAGACTCAATTTAGTATTTTTTTCAAAACCCAGTGAGATTTTGTAATGGTCAGTTGTTTAGCATTGTCACCCATATTTTTCACATTGAAYGTTGCTTTGAATTTGATTCATATTAAATATAATTGCTCCTTTAGTATTGAGTTAATGGRACAATGACCACTTATATCAATGGAGGTTGTGTCTCAAAAGAATTACCTAAGTTTCCATAAGATCTGTTTTTGTTKGACTAATATTTCAGAAGCCTACTGTCTTGCCTTATGTCCTGCTTGCCCCATTTAATGAGAATGCTGTAACTTATGAAAAGGGAAAATATTTTCTTTACATTGTTGTGAGCTGTTTCTCCCTCGCACTGATATTGGAATTCTACGCTGAAAAGTWTTTATCTAGAAAAGTCATGTTTCAGTGCTAATGGCTGAATTAGCAATATACAAAGAGKCTGTGAACAGATCCTGTACACAGTTTACTTCTGGGAGTTTTTGCTTGTTTTCTTATTTATCAATGGCTATGGATTTGTTTGTTCTAGTCAGACATAATTAATTCCTTGTGACAGGCAAGCTGATTCACAATAAGTTTGTATAGCCCAGTGTAGAGGTCATTTTTATTTAATAGTCTTTAATCACTTGGGGTATTGAACTTACAATACTTGATTCTACAATAAAATGCATGTGAAAGAAATGTCTGCATATCAAATTAGTATGATACCTATTGGGGTCCTAATGTAAAATACRTATCAAAGGAAAGGTATGAATTCAGTCGGTCATCTTCAGCTGAGGTATCAATTTATTATTGATTACCTKAAATGGATAATTATTGACATGCCTTAATTATATAATGGAATGATTTGTGTGTAAATGAAATAAGTGGATACCCTATCACCACAACTAAAGGAATTCCCAAATGTATGTGAAAGGTACTTTTTCACCCAATTTAATGCTAAAGCTCAAATAGAACATACACTTTGTTTGTCCGAATCAGAAAGGTAAGTTGAGAGGAAATTACAGGAGAGGTGTTATTTACTATCTTGCTGTTAAAATCATGTTTTGTTGTCTGTAACCACAATATTTTCATCATTGTAATGCTAGGCAGGAAGCATGAGATTACTAGTTATCATGTCTGAATTYACTGTTTCCTGTTTCGTTTCTTATCTAGCCTAAAATTTCTGTAGATAAATGTTGTTTCCAAGCTAAACACAGATGTGGTGCAATATAATTCTGGCAGGTGCTATTGTGTTTGTGCTGTAAAAGGCGTTTCTAGGTCCTGCCTGCCCTGAGAAGCTGAGCAGGCAGAGGGACTMATTCTGCTTTCCCTGGCTGTGCACAGGGAGGTAAAGAAGAAAAGTTCCACCAGAAAGTAGGTTTGGGAGGTGAGCCAGGCCACAGAGAAGAGTTTGTTTTCCAGGTGTTCCTGTCTTCTTAAAAACACCTACCTGCTCTTCCCTGGGCATTATGTTATCCTTTGTGATTTTTGATTGTGCTTTAAAGTGGTTTGTGTAGATGGTGATACAAAATGGATAAAAGTTARGGGTGTTCTAATAGATGCCCTACAGAAAAAGGAGAAGAGAAGCAGGCACATTAATGCAGAGATTAAGAGTGAGTGATGCAAAAAAGGGTGTAAAGATGCATGCAAATAGGAGAATTAARTAGGAAAAAAATAAGATAGCAGACCATGATTGAAAGTGGTTAGCATGAGACAGGCAAAAAGGGGCTAAAACAATAGTTATTGAAATTTCATTCATCAGAGCAAAAACAGAAACAGGCACCTAATTTTCACAAGCATCCTAAAGTTCAGCAGGCATAAAATCATACAGTTAAATTACAGAATACCAGCACTCTAAGTCATGCATACATACATACAAACAAGATGTTTAAAAAATAAATGTAATCTTATTTTAAACAGCTTATGGTCCCCTCCAGAACCAATTTAGCCATTTTGTCTGTAATACCCTGGCATGGTTCCTGCAGAAATGGGAGCAATTTGAGATTCAGCAAGTTGGTTTGCAATTTAACCAAAAAAAAGRTCAACGTTGTATATTCAAATAATGTTAAAAGCTTCTGCTTAAACTCACAAATCACAGAACTCAGGAATGTTTAAGATGTGCTACTTAACCCTCTCCATTTTGTTTAAGGATTACAGTAGCTATCCATTGTTTGCAACCTCTTTTAATACGKAAATCCAGCAGATTAAAGATAGGATTTTGAGAAGTTATAAGTGAGAAGCTTATGGGAAGAATAATGATAAAAAGAATCATTGTTATCAAATTTTTCTAATTTGATGATTACATTTATAATTGTATTTTGAGTAATGCCCAGGAGCTGGAAATATTTAAAAATCTCTTTTGTCTTCCTGACCGTTGGAGGACATCTTATTTATTTTGACTTCTTCAGCGGTGTTGATGGCATGATTCTTCTGCTTATCAGAACATACCAATTTATGAAAAATCAGATGCTTGGCTAATAAAAAAAWGTGAGCAGACACAGAAAGCATTAATAAAAAAGATTATGAGATAGCCACTTTTAATAAAAAGATACAAAGTCAATATRTTTTAATTCTCTATCATATACAAATATGCTTAATGACTTCTGACAATTGCTTTATTTTGACCTAATCATAATATTCCTTACAGAAATATTAGGATCTACAACAAAGGTTGGTGTTTAGACAATAAAAGTAGAATATGTAATGACTTTATTGTAACTATTTTTACAAACCTTAGACACAGGTTTTATTTCTCAAATACCTCGCTGTGATGTTGAATGCCAATAGATTCAATGGGATTTGACAGAGATTAACAATGCATTTGAATTTCAGATTATATTTATGTGCATGGTTGAACTGTGGGCTTAGGGCACTGCTCTATTATCTCTTCAGGTTAATTTCATTTTTATTACTGTTACCTCAAATAGGCACCAGGTCAGCTTTTAGAACACCCAGCTCAAAATTTTGCACTCTTTAAAGTCTAGAGTGTCTCATAAMGACTTAAGTTTCTAATTTTGATACATACCAAATTTAGTCCTGTAACAATCAGGCTACGGGCATGGTAATCTGATAGCTGACTGACAGAAGAGTTGCATTACTCAGTTCCTTGTTATTAATGGTGTTGTTGATGATAATGGATATTAAATTTCACAAATTCAATCACTAATAGACAAAAATCAAAATAAATACACTTACTGTATCTAACTGAAATATTCTTTTCAGACTGAGATTCTTCCACTTAATGTTTTTTGATTTCATGCTGCTAACATTGTCTTGGCAACTTGACAAGCACACATTGGCATTACCAAATTCTGTTCATAAATTTTATATTGCCTGACATTCCTGTCATAGGGAAACACACATTAGACCTCACCTTTGGAGGTTTTGTAAGCTCAATTTTGAAACATATAGAGAAAAACAAATCAGTCTTACCTACACTGTAATGGAATAAATTTCCCAATTCCTGTTATACTTTTCCATCAATTCATTCACAAGTACTGCTGAATTCTGGATATTTCCAAGACTTTTTATTTTAGCCATCAGAAAATTTTGATTTGAGATTTTAAGAATGGTAGTCTTACATAAATGTGGATAAATCATTATACACCTTATCAAACAGGTAAAGGCAGATAGGCTACAAGTTTCAAATGCTGTAGTACCAGAGCTAGAAAATTCTGCTGTTAGGATGAAAAATAATAGCACAAGAGAGAAACAATGGCACCTGAGAAAGGGAAAGGTGGTATTAAACTGTCCTGTGTGTTTGTGATGAAGAGAATGCTTATTTTGAACAAAGACAGAGAGATCTGAAATTCGTCCAGATTAGACATGTTTGTGATAGTTCCACTTTCTTATCTGTTTATACTGCTAATTGTTAAGACAATTTAAGATCAAACATATGAGCTGTTAGGGCCTTAAATTTTATGTCTTTAGAGGAAAACACTGTTTAAAATATTGTGATTAAAATATGCTGGGAATGTACTTTTCATTTGCATTTTTTTATAGTATTAAGATGAATTCCRTTGTGGATTATGTCAGTCTTGTCAAATTCCATGATGTCAGCCATCAGAAAGATAAATGGAACAAAGGATGGAAACAAAGAGGTCAGTTACTGAGCAGGAGAAAAGTCAGGATGTGTATATAGTGAGAGATGGAGAGAGTGATCTAAAAAAATGAATGGAGAACTGACAGTAGAGTATGGAGTAGAGAGGAGAAAAAGTGATGATATATATAATAATAATAATAATAATAATATAAAAAAGGATAGTTGTGCACAACAGTGAAAATCTCCTTTAAGCCATCTCCAATAAATTCTCTAAAAATACTTTAACAACCTTAACATTTTAAAAGACAGTTTTACTGTATCTCAGTATAATTTTTTTGACCTTCATTTGTAGCTCCTCTCCGAGAGGTTTCCCGGGACCATACATTAGCCTAAGGTTATGGTTAGAAAGCACTAATATATTATTGGTATTTATACATTCTTTTTCTAGCATTACAGTGGCCTAAGTCTTCCATATATTGCTTATGATAACACCTTTTAGTGCTTTTACCCATGCATAAAATGTGTCCCCCATCTGTAACAGTCCTTTAGGATCTGTTAATCGTGAGCTAAGCTGCTAGTAAGTATAAAGGGAGCCATAAAGTAGAACACAGACTTTAGTTTATATTAAAGTATTACAATGTAGCACCAGTTAGTGTCTTGCGATTACAGGGTTTGCCACTTTTGGGTTCCTTAATATTTTAAAGGTGCTTTTAGATCATGGCAGGTAACCTATTCCACTGAATTCTGTCTTTTTTTGCAGAGGGGAGTGTCATCTTGGTATCCAAGTATCTGTGAAAACTTGGCTATCTTCAGTGAGCTGTTCCTACCACTACTCCTCAAACAGGTATTTCCAAATATTTTGATTGCCTGGATGGCATGTTAAAAGAAAGAAAGTTTTTCTGGAACAGTTTTTCTTTTCTTTGCTGACTGAGTAGYCCCCCAGTGATATTTACTGCAACTGATCACCTGGAAAAACAAAATTAGTGCAGAATTTGGTAATTTTTTTTTTTTTATTTAATTTAGTTTAATAGCAAGAAACAGGAGAGCAGAGCCAGAGTCACATGATTTRTCATTTCACTGTTGACAAGCACCATGTACTATCCATGGTCCCCAGGAATCAGCTCGGGAACTCCCCTCCTAGAGTTAAGACTGCAAAGAGAAATGTGCCATCTGCCGCCACCATTGAACACGAAGCTCCACGTGGAATTTAGGACTTTGTTTCATAAGTGAAGTTGGTGTAAAAGATCACACAAATATCAACAGGTGCTCTCCCAGAGGCAAATGTTCTCCAGACAAATCTAGCGTAACAAAGAGTTTGTATCATAGCCTCGTAACCGTCATGGAGCTTGATTCCATTGTATGTCCCTAATAAAAGAATTTTGGTAAAATCTTGATTTTAGAAAAATTTAGAATTATTATATCTTTTATTAGTTTTAAATTCTTTAATGAGGTAAGGTAATGTTTTAATGAGGTAATGTTTTTGCTAAGCATCTGAAAACGTAAACTTTTTCCRTGAAGTATTTTTTAAAAGTGTGATTGATAAGTTTCTGCTTAACAGAACTAACTTAACTGCTTTAACAGGAAAAATCTATGTTTAAATGAATATGGTTGACATTTGTGTCCAGAAGTCTGACGCTTTTTTTTTTTTCTTTTAATCTCTTATCACTGAGTAACTAGAACTACACTCTTCAAAAAGGCTATTGAAGCTGAAGGTTGTCAGAAGGAAAGTCTTTCTTGTGGGACACTACAAGGAATCCAGCAGTGAAAAAGGTGAATAAAAGTGATACACCAACAAGCAACACAGAAACACATGTGCAATGTAATGCAGTAATGTAACAAAACATGGCAAGGGTGTTGAAGGAAAACCAARACAGGAAGAGAGACAATAAATGGAAATACAGTCAGGAATATTTATTGGAGATTAATTGCTATCTTCCTTATGAGATCAAATATTAGCTTCAAACTTAATCGAACTTAGGAAGAAATTGAAGATTCTTTTTTAGCTGGGRGCTAATTTCAGTTAATCACCATTGTAATTTAGAACCTAATGTTTTTTTAACTCTTGTATTAATTTCCCCGTGATATATGGCATCAAGATATTGAAAGGAATAATGCCATTTACAAATCCATGGAGACCAAGCTTCAGCAATTTATACTCCATTGTTCTCATTTGTGTACAAAATAACCCCTGCTGGGTTAAGGAGGTCAATATTTGCTCCCTCCCAATTTGACAGTAAATACATATTTTTGCTAGGAGGTGATAAAAAGATATATGGGATATTTGATCATCATATCTTTGAATCCCTCACTGCATCACTGTATTGAATATTGCCATCTCTTCACCAGAAAATGCCTTTTTTTTTTTTTTTTTTTTCCCAAAAATCTCTTTTGTAAATTGCAAAGGCCTTCAAAATGAAATACAGGTCACATCCGGTGTTTTTCTTCACAATAGAACAAGAAAGTGCSAGTCCTACTATTGAATTTCCTGGCTGTTGTCATTTTTGTCATGATGTTAACATTATTAACATTCAGCAGTTGCAAGGGGGAGTTATCTGTGAAAATGATCGTATAAATACAGTTGCACTATACATATAATTAACATAATAGCAGAAAACAAGCACAAGCTACTGCTGTACTTGACTTGTTTGACTTTCATTGGTTTAGCTAGAAACTACACTTATTTTCAAGCCTTAATATGAAGAGAAGATGTGTTGATCCTTGAAACCATTGCCCTTTTGAAGAGTGACAAGGTGGAATTTCTAGGATACTTGAAATTTTAGTCTGCTAGTATGATTATAACATGTTGCAATGCAAAGTGGAATTTCCTAGTTAAGAATGTATCTCAGGTTCCTAAGCCCCAGGCCAGTGAGAGCTGAGTGGATTGTGAAGGTGAAAATGTTCAGTCTCTAGAGCAAGAGAGCCATCCACATCAATTTGCAGTAGGCTAAGTGGCATCAGCTGTGGGAGGCAAGCTATAGAAGTTAAGCTTGTAATATCTTGCTTGGAGAAGTATCCTGCAGGAACTATGCATCACAGAACTGCAGAATCTGCATAAACAAAATAGGGGCTTTTGTCTAGAATGCTCTGACAAATTAGGCCTATGGAAGCGTAGTGCTTCAGGACAGAAGATGATTTAGGAAAAGTAGCATCTTCAGTAGAATATTTAAGCACTGTTAACTATGTTAACAGAGACATTGATTGGTTTATGTTCTGCAGTAGGATTTACATTCAGACTATAGAGAAATCTGTGAAATAATTCTGAAAATTTTGGGAAAAGTATTCCAAAACTTGGTGAGCRTTACATACATATACACCTGTGTGTTCATAGCCTATTTGAATCTGCYTCTCACTCCTCCTCCTGAATACCAAATCAAAACAAACCATAAAAAGGAATAAAAAAGCTCAGAGAAAGCCAGAACCTTCCTGGTTTCACCACTACCATGGCACTGATTAGGCATATCAACTCAGCATATCAGTCAAGTCAGGAAGAGGCCCAGGCTGTCTGGTAAGTTTTATGGCCTCTGACAATTCTCCTATAGTCTCTAAATTTCATTATTGTAGTGGCATCTGAAAATAGCCAAGTTCAGGTTTCATTGTGCTCTTCAGAGAAAAGCAATGCAAAAGGAAAAAAAGGGTGTTAAAATTGGCTGGCAGAAGATAATCAGGTAACATTTATGGAAGAATGTCTGAAATGTGGTAATATTATATTTTCAAGAGAAATTCAGAGACTGGAAATAACATTAGTTTTTACTAATCTCTTTATTTTCTTTCAGAATAAGCTTGCTATTTCTACAGAAAATAATCTTAAAGTAGAAATTGTAGTTTGGTCCTTCATTATTATGAAGTACTGAAGTTAGGTGGTAATTATGTTCTTCTAAAAAAAGGGACAAAAATGAAATCTGCATAGAATCAAAAGGGTGAGTTGATGGGAGATGTTATTAATGTTATTAACTATATACAGACTCAGATCCAGAAAATTCCATACTTGGGGTTGCCAGTATACAGACACTGGCTTAGGACAAAATTTTATTGTTATAGAAGATTTTGAATTGCTAGGGAAGTTTTAAGAAGATTTAAACTCCAAACTTATGTACTTATTTTATTCCTAATATTTTCTAGCATTTGTTGTGGGCTTATAAAAATTTTATCATCTGCATACCAATAGTGAGTGTGTCAGAAAATATGTACTTCCRTGTAATAGCAGCAAATGGTAACAGAAACCCATAAAAATGCAATATAACTTTTGATRCACCATGGAATGATACCTGCTGTTCTCATCACAAATATGTTACCGTGGCAAAAAATATATATCTAGAGAGAGATAATTTAATATATTTTGTATATCCAAACATCCAGCACAGGACAGCTTTTTGTCACAGATATCTCAGTAAATATTTGCATTTTTSCTCTTGTAGTACATAAATGGCACATACATATTTGAAAAGTATACTTATTGTTACAAGAAGAAAACATAGTGGTGAAAATGTCACAAAGAGAACTTGATTCGCGTTCTCTGTCCCCACCGCCGTCCTCAGTCAGGCCCCTTACTAGAAGAGATGCTGAAGGTCTGCTCCTTTCATGCCTTTAGGTTCCCACATTTGATTTTTTTCTTTGAAAGCTTGGGKTTTCAGGCTATATTTTTCAAGTAATTTTATATGAAAAGAAGCTAGTCATTATATTCTATTATGCTCTCATTAGTAGTTTCAACAAACATATACATTTGCTTGGAAATACATATTTAGATTATGTATCTACAGCATTTTTCTCTTTTGAGATGAACGGCAAATTCAACACACATTATTGGGTGCCAAGTGTTGTGGTGTTCCTTTTTTAACAAGTTCCTCTCATCACTTCTCTCTGACTCTTGATCTCCTTGTAGAAAAGGTTCAGCTAAAGCCACATGAGGAGTAAGTATTTTTGAGGAATGGTTTTTGAGGCATGACAAGTTTGGCATCACACAGTATTAGTCTTATGTCGTGCTAAATTTTCTGTCCTGCGGGGCAACATTTGAGAGAGTTACTAAAAAGGGAAAGGAACAAGTACTAGCTGAGTGATTTGCATTGCTTTTGATCAATTCTTGAGTCATCTTAATCAGGAGATGTAAAAGGGCTTGCTCCTGCAACACACTTGCCTCCACAGCGCTGTCAGTCGAGCTCCCAGTACAGGCAGGGCTTGATGCTGGGCCAAATAGAACAGAATTAGAATTAGTGATAAACAAACAGTATGAACATATCAGTTCAAGGGCTGCTTAAGTGGATTTCTCCTCTTGTGAGCCTTAAGTATTTATTTCTCTGAGGCTTATACCATCCAGGCAAAAAAAATGATAGAGAAAAAAATCAAACAGTCTTGGTCCAGAAAACTTGGTACTCTAAAAGATGAGCAAATAGGTGGGTGACCTATATGGAGCCTGCAGGGCACACTGGAAATGAGCTGGGAGGGGAAAGGCAATAATGTTAGCAGTGATAATGATAATAATACTGTAAAATTCTTGCTGGCAGCCACTTTGGAAGTCAAAATGAACTCTGGGCAAGATTCAAGTGTTGAGAGGGTGATATTACAGCAAGCCAGCACTTACTGCTGATGATGTGTGCAAAAGCTGGAGCACAACATTAGTTTCACCCAAAATCGACCTTTCACTTTGATGACAAAAATTTTTATTCTGCTGTGGGATAAAAATGGGACCCCCTAAATAGGTATGGCTGGGACTACTGTAATGAATTACTACATGTGTTTTAGAAGACTCTTTTACAAAACTGCGCTTCAGTTTCAACTAAAAATTTTTAACTTATTTCATCGCCCAATTAAGTTCTCTTAATGGAGTGGAAATGGTTTAGAAGTCAAGGAACAAATTCAAGCCCCTTGGGCAGTACTGTCATGGTGGTTTGACGTGGTTTTACATCTGTTGTGTGTACTTCAAACAAACATTACTTCCTTACTTTTCATTTTCCAAAGTTTGACATGAATATATCTAACCTCTATGTTATGAAATACTTCTAGGTCCAGCAATACATGAATCAAATGTTCATACAAAGACCATTCCTTTTTGTACTGTGCTTTTAGGAAATTGAAAAGCTGCTAGGATAGTAGGACAGAGTGTTCCRCTATGGAGGAGTAGATGCTTTAAAGAACAGTTTGGGCTTGTGGAGCACAGCGTCATAATTTCCCTCTAGGGAGAATTTCCCTGTGGTGATATAGAACTAGAATCATAAGCTTTGTGTTTCACAAACTATACCSACAATCCTATATAAAAATATCTTAATTAGTAGGGTTGTCTGACAGATATGCTAGACAATAGTATTACCAATATTGCTAGCCAGGAATTTTGTGACAAAATGTTTCTTCATTAAAAAAAAACCCACTTAAAATCTAAAACTCTCAATAGGAAATTTCTCTTTCATCCTACATTTGGAAGAAGATTTTGCAGGATGAAAGTAAAAATAAAAGCAACACAAAAACCAGAAAACTGGTTAACATGCTATGACAAGGGAGCTTGGTGGAAATGCCTTGTCTGATCCAGACTGAAGACACAAAACTTCCTTGTGTTGCTTGCATATCATGGCTATTGGATCTTGGCTTTTCTCCAGATGGGTCTCTCCATCTCTGCTGTAGGAGCTGCTCTGCTGTATGGCAATTCGAACACAGTGAGGCAGAGCTGTGATTACTTGTGACACTGCAGCAAGGGAGGCTGAAAGACAAGGACCTAGCATCGTCCTGAGCTCTGGAAGAGAGGCAAAGCAGGAAGGTCCCATGGCCAGGTGAACCTGCTGCCTTCTTTCTCTCTACTTGCCTTCTGCTGAAGAGATTGAAGTGGGAATTTCCTGCCCACCACTAGTCTTTATTACACGCTGTCATTTTTTGTTTTCTGGTTGATGTGCAGTTCTTTGGTTTTAAGTTCTATTGCAAGCTGTATTGGCTGGGAAACATGAGTGTACCACGGTACCGTGCCTGAGAGGAAATGCATCAGGTGACAACCGAGCGACTGCTGCCTGTGCCAGAAATGAAATACTTTCTCCTGAAGGCTTCCTTATTCTCTCTGATGAGGATGCCCTGAGAGGAAGAAATCCTTGAGCGCTCCCASGAGGGCCGAGTTTGTCCATGAGTATCAACGTTGTGAAGCTCAGGAAAAGTAATTCTTTATTATAGCCATTTTAATTCAAACTGTACTGTTTCTTGTAGTTCTCTTTTCAACAATAAGTCTTTTATTTTGTTCTGTTTTATTTTATTTTTTTCTGTTACCTCTTGAAAATCTATTTTCTCTTTTAATGTACAGATATCACTTCAGAAAATCTTTTCCCCTTTGTCCAGATGGCCCCTGCTTCTTTCTGTTTTAAGTGCATGCAGCAAAAAAGGACTTTTAAAAGCTTTTTCAAATGCAGTCAAATCCTCTGGATTGTGTTAAGTTTTATACGTATTTAAATGAACATTGCTGTTATTGCAGTCTCAGCTATCCTTCAACCTGATTGTAGGACTGAATGGTAACACAAAATTTCTCATCACAGTAGTATTGGGGTAAGGAGAAGTAAAGCATATTCAACACAATATTTAACCTTTTTTAAAGGTCAAATAGATTTGGCTGCATCCAAGCCTAACTAGATGTTGCTAGCAAGGCTTTTCCACTTTTGATATTTCAGTTTTCTCCCACAATTGGATCATATAACACAACAGGTAAAATATTTGATTAGTACATAGATATTATTATTTCTATATAGGCAGTAGCACACATAGTTTTACCAGTGAGTCTGAGTAGAAAAAGACGGATTTAATCAGAAATAATGTATACACAAATTAGCACAAGTTCGTTCCTTTCTGCACAAATGCATCTTGTAGTTTGAGTTCACAGAATCACAGAATCACAGAATCACAGGGTTGGAAGGGACCTCTAGAGATCATCTAGTCCAACCCCCCTGCTCCAGCAGGGACCCCTAGAGCACGGGGCACAGGGTGGCATCCAGGAGGGTTTGGAAGATCTCCAGAGAAGAAGACTCCACAACCTCTCTGAGCAGCCTGTTCCAGGGCTCCATCACTCTCACAGTAAAGAAGTTCCTCTTCACTGGGTGATGAAACCTCCTATGCCTCAGCTTAAAACCATTGCCCCTGGTCCTATCACCAGCCACTATGGAAAACAGTTTAGCCCCTTCCTCCCTACAATCATACCTCAGGAATTTGTACACATTGATTAGATCCCCTCTCATCCTTCTCTAGGCCAAGCTCGTTTAACTTCTCCGCATATGATAGGTGCTCCAGTCCCTTAATCATCTTTGTTGCTCATCTCTGAACCCTGTCTAGGAGCTCCACATCCCTCCGGTACTGGGGAGCCCAGAACTGCACCCAATGCTTCAGGTGTGGCCTCACCAGGGCTGAGTAGAAGGGTGGAATCCCTCCCTCGACCTGCTGGCAACGCTCATCCTGATGCAGGCCAGGAGCCCATTGGCCTTCTTGGCCACGAGGGCACATTGCTGCCTCATGGGTAACTTGCTGTCAACCAGGACTCCCAAATCCCTCTTTGTGGAGCTGCTTTCCAGCAGGTCAGCCCCTAATCTGTATTGGTACCTGAGGTTGTTCCTCCCCAAGTGCAGGACCCTGCACTTATCCTTGTTGAACCTCATGAGGTTCCTCTCCGCTCAACTCTCCAACCTGCCAGGTCCCTCTGGATGGCAGCACAGCCCTCTGGRGTGTTGGCCACTCCACCCAGTTTGGTGTCATCAGTGAACTTGCTCAGGGTGCACTCTGTGCCCTCGTCCAAGTCATTGATGAACAAGTTGAACAGCACTGGGCCCAGCACTGACCCCTGGGAGACACCTCTGGCCACAGGCATCCAACTACGCTTGGCCCCGTTTTGGACCCTCTGGGCTCTGCCATCCATCCAGYTCAGTTATAGGCTGTAATAAGCCTTCTGAGTGAGAATATTTATAATATGCTGATGGAAGGAAGGAATGATGACAAGGATAAACATTCAGGAGTTATTAGTCAATTCCCCCCCAAATCATAAGATCATCTTAAAAAGTGTGTATTTGGAATTATTTATATTTCCCTTATATCTATCTATCTATCTATCTATCTATCTATCTATCTATCTATCTATCTATCTATCTATCTATCTAAAACAGGGAAATACAAAGAATGCATATATATGTGTGTATATGTGTATTTATATGTATTAGGAGTTGTGCTTCAAGCGTTTTATGTCACAGTGAGATATTTAAAAAGAAAAGAAAGAGAGAGTAATAAAGCAGAGATTTTCACCGAATCCCTTCAGTTCTAAAGCTGAGATCTAGGGAAATCACCAAATGGCACAAAACTATCAATAAAAATATCACAAAGTTGAAAAACAACCTCCTTTTTTTTTTTAAAACAAAGGTTTATATCCTGACAGAGAAACACTCAGAGTTCAAATCCAACATACAGAATAGCCACAATTTGCCCCTCTTGAATGCACAAGTTCCTTCCTAACTGGGACAACAGAACAATTTATTGTCACTTCCACTTGCACTGCAATAAAATATGAGACTTAAAATCGCTGCAAGGACCACACAAACCAGCCTGTGCTTGGTCTACAACGGTAAATGTTACTTAAGAGAAACAATTGCTACTTGGAATAAATAGCATAGACACACCACAGACATCAGAGGAAGATTCACAGAGATGAAAATTTAGTATTTCATAAGTAAAATCTATTGTATTTTTAGTTTCAAAAATATTTTTATAGTTTTCCTTAAAGCAAGTAATATATGCTCAGTATTTGATTTTTTTTTTAYTGTTGAGTGAATCCAGAATAACTCCATTCTCTTGAAGAGCATCACTTTAGCATAGATGAAATTGTTATTAGATTCTGTATGTCTTTTAGTTTGTTCTGATTCTGTAGATGAAGTACTCTATTTCACAATTTTCCTAGAGTTTTTTAATACAATATGCATTTTTTTCCAGTTCTGGTTATTTTATTTTTCTTTCTTTACTAGGCATTTCAAGAAATACTCTCTAAGCATGTATTTACCAATATCCATAATATTTCTAGATATCATGTAGAGGTATTTTGTTGTCTTCCTAATGTTAGTTGATAAAGTAAGTACTCTTCTGTTATTGCAATGCTGTATGTCTTTATAGATATAAAGGAGTTATTTCACACTTCTGTGGTTGGTAGTATTCTTCCATTTGTCTGCAATATTTCATTAGAGTGTATTTGAAAGTCTCCAAAATTGATTTTTCAGCCTATAATGTGTTTTRTACAGAACTTTCTTAGTCTCAATATTGATCTCACTGTATCTTTGTGTCTAAATTTTTTGTACTTCCCGATTTTTTTTTTAATCTTAGTTTTGGATATAAAAGAAAGGGTTAGTCTTGCTCTTTGATGTTACTTGAACTTTAAAAATCTCCTTTCCCAGTAAAGCTAAATTTAGTCATAAATTGTCTTAAAAGTTAGGAGTCCCTCCAGCTGTTGAGGGGGAAAAAAAAAAAAAAAAAAAGAGAAGAATTTCCAAAAATCTAGCCATCATCTCTTTGCAGTAATTCTAAGAGTTGACTTTTTTTCTTTCTCTATCATCCTTCTGCCTTCTAACCTTCCATTTTTCATTTCTCTTCTACTTCCCAATTTTCTTTTTCTTACTTATTTACTTTATCCTTCGTTATCCTTGGTTTCCTTTTTCACATGTTCTTCTCATTTTTTCCCATGGCACCTTACCCAATTACACTATTCCTGGCCTCTCGTCTTCTAGCCTGCTTTTCTGCTCTATTTCCCCCTTTCCAACCACAGACACACTTAAGGAATGAAGAAACATTTTACAAATCTTTTCATAAGGATCTTCAAAGAATCTTTTTATGAGAAGCAAATTAATATATACTTGCAAAGACTTCAGAGAAGTAGTGGCCACATTTCAGCTGCAGCTGCATTCAGAGTAGTGAAAAATCATATTTTACTAAAGGGAAAAACTTTATAGTCAGTTTCAGGAGGTAAATTTTAAGGAAACAAGACTGTTTCATTATCACAGGTGTGACAATCCTGTAAGCACTGGGAACTCAGCTCATAATCTCCTGCCCTGCAAAATATCTCTTCTTTCTTCTCAGTTTCTGCAGGCAGTGCAAGAGTTAGGGTGGTAAAAAAGAAATGATTTGTGAGGAAAGAAAAGCATATATGGCCCACACAAGACAACAGGGTACAGTTTTTATTTAAGGGGAAAGGCTATTTCCCTGAGATCTTACCATGTTTTGCCCAATGAGTCTAATATGACATGAAGTTACAGAAAATGTAGTAACTACAGAATTATTTTTCATATAAGAAAGATTTACCAAAATACTAGACATTGCTTCTTTTTTTAGAATAAATGTTATTTTCCGTAGTGATTTTTGCCTCTTTCTTTTCAGTTGTACTGCAGTGAGTGTAGAGGAAAGGATAAAATAAGCAGGAAAATCAAAGGTATATGGAGTTGCAGAGAAGTAGAATGGGACTGCAGTGAAGTGGTCTTAGAATCACCAAAATSATTTTCTCAAATTCTATACTGAACCTTAATATACAAGCTTCTTTTTGGAGTAAAATTAGGAAGCCTKAGGAAGGAGAAATTCAGCTGAGCTGAGAAATTCAGTTTTCTTCTCACAGAATTCTATGAACATATTACAGTATATTTCTTAGAGTAGTGCACACTTGTTTAAAGATATATTTCTAGGGTTTCTTTWGCAGTTCAGTATGAGTCTGAAATCAGGTCTAGATGCAAATGATGAGYGGGCTGTGCAATTATATGCCTGCTCCCTTCTTATTTTATGCAAACACATGTTACACTAAATGAAACCTATCACAAAGACATATTCCTTTAGTCAGTCTGTATATAAACTTCAAGTTTATAAGCCGTAGGTCCTATAGCATGATTCTAAATTTTAACTGATCAGTGTAAGTTATTGTGTGTACAGTGTAAGTATTCACCTATTGTGAAAATTGATTATGAATTTAAAACACCTATTTGAACCTCAGTTTTGTGAAGATTTAAGCATCTATTTAACTTGTTCYAAGTCATTCCGTGGAGCTCAGAGAAATTACCTGCAGGAAGTGCACATTTATTTTGCTAGATCAGSGTCTCCACTAATATTTTTTAGTAATTTCTTTAAATCACTTTTTTCCTTGTTTTCAGAAAAACTAACCAGTATACAGGATAAATAGAAAAGGAAACTCAAATTAGTTTCACTGCAATTGTTAATACATTTTAAAAATACATAATTGGAGGAGATGGGCAAAGATTATTTGCTCACTTCAAATTGTGATAAGGATAAAAGATTTTAGTTAGAACTTACCAAGTAATAGAAAGTAATATCATATCAAGTAGCTCTGACATGAATTGAAGTTTTGAAAGGCAGAGTGCTTCTCTGTCATTAATACTGCATGCAGCAGAAAACAAAACTTATAACAAATATGTTTGACTAAGTATTTCACTTAGCAAATTTATCAGCAAATCTATTTCTTGACTGGTAATATGCAAAAGAGATTTAATTAAGTCAATCAAATTATTAGTTATGATGTAGAATTTTAGACTGGAGTTACCTAGTGATGATGGTATGTAGAGGGAACATATCAGCATGACAAATTATTTGATGGCTTCTGGTACAGCCTTCTTGAAGCAGAGGATGCCATTTACACTAGGAAATTAAAATATTGGATACCATTATTAATGGTTTGATTGAGTGCAAAGAGCTTAAAGTATCACAGATGTTTTTTAGACAAAACTCCAACCAGCCACACTTTTAAAAAGAACTCAGAAATCCTTTTAAAGTTAGATAGAGAGCAAAATAAAAATATGTTTCCTGTGCAAAAAATGGTTCTGAAGTCTTGGTATCTTAAGATGGTATTTGTACTACATGGATGTAATGTGCTAAATACAAAATTCTGCAGAAATTTGTTCTGATTGTGACCTGGATATATCATATATTGAACAACATCTTGCTGTACTTAACAAGAAAAATCCAGGAAGCAGAGATACAAGTGATGCCTGGAAATGGGTGTGGCTGTGTTTTATTTAACAATATTTAAACCAAAACTTTTAAATCTTTTAAATTTCTTTTTCAGAAAAGCTGGGATTTAGGCAGAAATAATTTTCATTTACTAATTCTGTCTTCGTAATAGAGCACATTCATCATAACTGTATTGTAATTAACTGAAGTCATTCAAGGTTATTCATGCCTAGTAGTTTGAATGAAAGGGGGATACTCCAATAGATTCAAGAACATTTTGCTGCAGTATGAAAGAGGGCTTGCTTATGCTTTTCTTTAGGTCAAATGTTTGTATATTTCATTGTTCATAACTATGGAATGTTCTTCTCTTTTGCATTAATATTACCAAAACATAAGGAAAGATTTCCTAAAGCATATCTGCTTTTTTTGGATTTACCCAACAATGTAATATTTTAAATTGAATCTTTATTATATCTGAAAGCACATAACTTCCTTAAAGTGAAATGTAAAGCACTACAAAGGATAGAAACTGGATGGAAACTGCAAGGTTCTCCTTGCAAGGGTTGGGCAGTGGTTAAGGAATGTACATGGGAGGACTTGGCTTTGCAGATCATGTTGCACAAAAGACATGGGTGTTTTTCCACAGTGTGGTTGAACAACTTGGCTTAAAAGTGACCATGGCAATGACAGGACTCTTCTACGTGTCTGGTGTGGGAGCGCTCTTGTTCAAGCACTGACCACACAGGATCCCAGGTAACTTGCCGTGCCCGGCCAGACCACAGCACAAGAAGATGCTGCCTGGCTCTGTTGCTGCGGAGAGCTGCAAGGTCTTTTCAAGTTGACTTATCCTGACCCTTCACAGAGAGGTTGTTATTTCCTCTTGAAGTAGTTAAATCCTTTCAGCTCTGAGTCAGGCTTTTGGGAAATGAAGATTTGTATCAACTCTCTATATCATCCCATAAGTAAAGAGAATGGGARCAATGAAAATAGGATGTTATGGACAGACTCCTTAGGCACATACCAAATTCAGAAGAGAACCCAAACACTGTATTTGTGGATTATTAAACTAATGATGCAGATAAACCCAAAGAAGCAGCTGGGTTCAGTTAGGAGCATAGGGTTGTATACTCAGATTTATGATCAGACAAAAATTTGTTCAGAATGAAGAGTATTTTTGTTGTCAACTGACTTTTTTTTTGGTTTAATGCTAGAACAAGAAACTGAATTGCAAAAATATGTTTGAATGAGATATGCTGTATGCAAACAAAAATTGTAGTGAAGGTGACACAGAAGCATTGTGTTTTAACACACAAATCTGACAAAGTTTGACTCAATGCTATCATACCTATACCTGCATTCTCTGACATTTTTTATTATTTGAGAGTGCACCCTACTGTAACTCTAAATAAAAATTTACAAATATGGAAGCTCATCTTTCCTATGGCTCACAAGCCTTATTAGTGTATGAATAAATACAACTTACAACTCAGATGTAAGACAAGGAGTCAAAGTAAAGACAAATGCTGTGCAAACAGCACATATGAAGTATATGATAAAGAAGGAAAGGCAATGCATTTGAATGGTGAGAGAGGAGGTTTCAAGCATAGGGAGAGGATAATTTTTCAACTAAAAAAGGAAAATAAATCTCATTAGAAAGGCCCTGTTGTCTTACGAAACACATGATATGATCTCAYAAATGAGAGACAATAAGCTTGAAACCTGCTAAGGACCAGTTGGAACTTAGGACATATGAAAAAAATGCAAAATCTGAAGTGGAGGCTTTATTCTATATGTTCCTAACACAGGCAAGATTTGTGAAAACCAGTAATATAGGTTATCACATCATATGATYTATGAGGAAAAAAGAAACAGCATAGTGCACAATACTTTATCAGGTCTGAAATGGTAGCTTAAAGAAATATTTTGCAGTAATAAATATGAATGGTTTGTGTTACAAATGTGGAGCCACCAAAATCACATTGGTTCAGGTTTTCTTTTAAAAGCTAAACATCTAGCTAAATATTACCATATCTGCCATATAACAGATACTTCCCTCTGCGAACAAAAATGAAGCAAAAAAATGTATCTTTTTTGCTGTTGTTGTTAGATGCTTTGTTTTGGTTTAGGGTTGTAGATTACTTAAMCTTGTTTTCCTTATTTTAAGGAAGRAAGAAATCATTACATTTCATTTCATAARAATGATTTTATTTCCTTATAAAATTATAAACTAAGGATACTGTTTAAAAATGGCTCATGTAACTTTTGTGGTCATTTCTGTAAATATTCCAAAGTTTTGGATAGTCTTAATGCATCTATGCTGATTATAGTTGTCTGGCAGATGCTTTTATGGTGCTCTTGCTCCACTGAGGTTMCTGGATTTTCAGATTTCCACTCAAATTCTGTAGAGAATGGGAAAAATGTTACATATATTGTTCATAGCAGCACTCACAATGTGCAACACAGAACATCACTTACGATTTAAGGGTCCATAAAACAGAGAGCTTTTTTAACTCCTTTGCTTCAGTGGATACTGAAGTTGCACCACCCTATGATATTGGTTTTTATGATTCTTCAGACTGAAGTATGATAAWTCTCATATATGCTCTCAGGCACTAGATATAAAATATGAGCACGCTGGACTTCAGGCAGCAAAATCAGTTGGTTTCAAAGTATCCAATTAAAATATCATATAAAATTTTAACTGAAAGTTAAAATAGAGCAAAGACACTTGCAAAAATACAATATTTTTAACAAACAAACAATAATAAAAAAACCACCTCAGTGCAGTGGAATTAAAAACCTCCATTTGGCAGGCTCACTATGTTGCCAAAAATGCCAGGAAGTCAGCCTAATTTTCAAATACAAGCATCTTAATAGGAAATCTAAATTGCACATTTGGATGCTTATATGTACACTTAGCTGYGTAAATGTCCACTCCATGTATTTAAGTGCTGCTTTGAGTATTCATATCTGAGATTTAGAGGTCCTATTAAAGCATCCGTATTTGATATTKGGACCTTAGTGTTTTATATGCATTATTAATGTTTAAATAGAGTAAGAGCATGTGAGCCAACCAGTACTATACATTTTGTATAGTACTGAGCACTTGGATGTGTTTCTGCTGCATACATATTGCATATGATAAAACCCAACCACTGAGGTTCCCAGTAAATATTGAGATAATACCTTGAATATACCCTGAATAGACAGAACATGAAATCTCTTCACTGTAAAATAAAAAATAAAAGCTTTGAAAATAGAATTTCACTTTCTAAGTGCATACTCTATAGGAATGTTATGAATATAAATACAAAGAAAACCCTCTGAACCTTARTTTTGCTGTCCATAATCCTATGAGAATTGGTGGAAAGGTCACTTATTGTAATAAAAATGTTCACTATTGAAGAGGTTTCCCTAAGCAGCAATTGCCCGGTGTATTGGATATTAAGCATTCCAGACATACCAGACACACAGCCTCATTTGGTCAGGAATTCCTGAGTCTACCAAACTCATTCCTGCAATTGCCTCTTGCTGGATGAATGATCTCCTGTTACATGTCTGTGGGGTTCTGCAACTCTTCTTCCATGTATTGTCAATTACACGCAGTCTTCTGTATTAGAAGCATATCTCAGATAAACTGTCATTAAAAAAAAAAAACAAAAAACACTATTAGGCAAAAACACTTGCACTAAATCTCACCTCATATGGAACTTGGAGGTTTAAGAGGATTCGTCATGAATGGATTTTGCTTTTAACRAACACTGGCTTTTGCTTTTATCAAACAGAAGCAGCTCTTTAAGCTTGGAGGGGTAGTGACAGTACCAAAACCTCAYACAGCCTCTTTTTTTAACAAACAAACAAAAACTCGTTGCAGGAGGACTGGTTTCAGTGAAGGCGGAACCCAGCAGCTCCAGCCCAGACTTCCAAGGTGCATATTTCCCAGGGAGCTCCAAGACTGTCATGCCAGCCAGCGTGSGGCCACTCATATCATGGGACCACTTTGGGTCTGAGGATTTTGGACACCTGGGAGCTGCTGTTCAGCTGCAGGGACCCAGCAAGGAAGCTGGGAAGAATTGCATCGACTGCATGTGGAGAAGCTGTGGTAATTCTCCCAGCACCCGTCGTCTCATCTGGGAAGGAAKTGGGAAGGCAGAGCTCTCTCAGAGCACATTCATTGCAGGTGCAGCCTCAGCAGCTGGGAGCTCTCTGGGCTCCTGTTTTTGCAGAGGTAGAGAGAGTTATGAAAGATGTATTGGGCGTGAAAAAGAAGAGAGCTGGCTGTGGAAACGAGAATGGAGCATGAGACGATGATGGGTTGTGTACGAAGACACAYGATGGATCTTGGCACTGGTTAGGCAAATATAAAAACGGCAGTCTAATGCAGCCTGGAAGCAAAAGGGAGATAAGTGAAGCAACTATTTTTTTTTCTCTATAAAAAGATTTTATTTTAGTAAAACTCATCTGAAACAACAACAGCAAAAAAAATCTAAAAGATTAAATTTACAATTGTCTAAACATTCATGCAAACGTAAATTGAGTTAACACTGCAGTATTTGACTTAACGAACTCTAACTATGGGGTGGCTTTTAAACCATCCAGTTTATGGTAACCGGGAATAAACACTGGTTTATAATATGTTCAGATACACAGGAGGTTGCCTAAAATACACTTCAGCTAATTCCAAGTAATATTTTTTGAAAAGCTGATGGTTAGCTTTTCTATTCTGTGTGGCTTGTAGGATATTTTAATGCCATTAGTTGCCATGGTAAACTGTACTGCAAAGACATGTTCAGTCCTGGTGCAAGAGAATACAAATTTTGAGTTTTTTGCTTATGTAAGCTCTGATAGTTTAGGTCTATTTTGTTGTACTCTCTGTGCTTGAGATGATGAACATGTATTTTATCACTGAAGAAATTGTCATCACTCATTGTGCATAAAGACATAAGGGTATTCAATGATGAACAGTACTCTTGATTAATAAGACTTTTAAATCCATTTGAAAAACACTGGCTTAACAAGTAACAGCTGCTGCTGAAGAAATATGTTATATCAATAAAAAATAGATTATCTTTACATTACAATATTACAAATTTAATTTTAAACACCTAAGTTACAGGTAGGAGGATTCCCCAGAAAATAAGGCCTCTTTAAATTTAAATTAAGCATCACACAGTTTGTATTTAAAAATAAATGCATGTCTTCAAGAAAGCATTTAAATACATGAATATGAGAGGAGAACAATTCTCCAGTAATACAAATTTCATACTGTAAAAAAAAAATCAAATGAATCTTGCTTATAAGTATGTACTAATATTAAGGTTGTTACTTAGTCTTTCATGTGCCACTACCTTTCTGGACTCATCTGTATAGTTTTAGGTTTTTTCAAATCCTGTCCCTGAAATTTAAATAATGCAGGCATGAGTCTTAAAGTTTAATGCCAAATTTTGGACGCACTGACAAAAACCTAGTTATCTCTCAAAGGGAAGTCTGTCAAAGGTTATCTGTTCTACTCAATTTTAGTAAGCCAAAATTAAACATTTGAGTGCAAGCTTTATTATATTCCACATATTCACAGCACTGCAAATCTGTAGATGTTGAACAAGCCTCTTTTGCCTGCTGGGACATTTTGATGTTTYAGCCTGACACCCCGTTGTTTCAGCAGCAGATAGTGGGGAAGGCCAATCTCGTGCTCTCACACAGACCTGCAAATTGAATTCTACAGTCTCACATTCGTGGGATTATTTTTTTGTCTTAATGTGGGCAGAAATAAATGAATGTCTYACTGAGTACTGAGACACACGTAAAACATCAATGGTCTGTTTTAGCTAGAACTGTTAGAATTCTTTGGCAATCCTGAAAAAAAAAAATGTATTTTTTAAATACTCTGAAGATAAAATTTGGYATTTTAAATAAACTGAAAGTCAGAAAGGCTGACCTTTGATCAAATACAATATTTCATTATGCTTTTGTATTTTTTTGTTACAAAATCATTAATTCTTCCTTGGTAAAGGATTTTATGGCACCAAAATTTACCGAGATGCCATGTGCAAGATGGAAAAGATCATTCTGGAGACCCTGAGCAGCTTTTATACTATTACTAAGTCTCAGGCCACTCACACAAGATGCAGGAGACCTATGTTGAGGTACAAAAGCACTCTCAAATAAATTATGTTTCACTCCTTTAAGCAACGTATACCTTTAGTTAATGAACTAGTACTCTAGTACTTTAAAGAACTTCTTTTAAGTTTCCTGATTGGCACCAAAATCTGCATCAGGTTCTATACGCATTAATCGGAAGATTTTAAGAGTCAACATGAATCGTTCTGAAATAGGATTGTGGATTGATGTTTTCTTTTGGTAGAAACTTTTGATTGAATATGACTTATATTTCTGTGTGCTCTGAAAAAAGCATGAAAAAAAAAATTTTTTTTCCAAAATATAAATTATTGAGTTCTATTTGTATCTTGCAGGTGGTAATTTGACAATAACTTTCTAAACATGATAAGCAACTAATTTTAGAATTCAGTTAAACATATTTCATTCTTCTTGTGTCTGTCTGTCTTGAAATAGAGAAGGTCTACTCCCCATTTCCTGACTTCAGAAGATGGGCTATCGTCACTACGGGATTTGCATTTGTTAAAGGAAAGTTGTTGCAGTTATGAAATATAGGGGGTGTATAAGAGAGTATTTTGCAATCAGGTTTCAATCTGAAAAGGTTCAATTCTTTAGGCATTTTTCAAACAAATCCATTTTTTTTCTGAGATTTCTTTTTTGTTTTAGTATTTGGCATTTGAGATAGGACAGATTATTTGTCCCATACTATTACATTAAATGCCCAAGTTTGTGTTCATCTTAAAGAAATACCTTTTTAACATGTTCCATTGATTAGGAAAAAAAAAAGTCTTTGGACCTTGATCATCCATAAATCACTCTTCTGCATCAGTCATTGCAACTGAAACAACACTGAGGTTAGCAAACTATCCCATTTGATTTGGTAGAGGATCTTGTAGGACATTCCATGCAATTAAAGAGAAGAAATAGCTTCCTCATACTTTTAGTCAGTTTATAAAAAACATGGCAAAGCCTTTGAAATGTCAGCAGTCTAGCTTAATGTTTTGTGAAAGATCAAGTTTGYACAAGAAATAAAACTTGGTGACTATTAATCCAAGTCAAGCACTGTGCATGGAAGCCTCTTTTTTTTTTTCTCGATCTGAGATTTTTTTAGTGAAATACTTCATTATAATGAAAAATTAATGCTTTTAAATATGAGATAGGAGAATAGAGAAGCAAAGATATTGCAAACTGGTCTGTTTATAAAACATGTTGTTTGTGTGGCAGTAGCTTGAGTGCACAGCACATTCACACAGCATCAATCAGCTAACTAATTATTGGGCACATTTCACCTTAACATTCAGATTTCATTTTTTGGCTTTCGCTTTCTTTTGGGTCATAAAATTGGCAGAGAATATTGTTTATTCACATTTTAGCAACAGATTTGTATTTTAGAAAGCACCTTCCCTTCTCCATTTCATTGATTCCTTCTAAAAGGACTCTTCCAGTTGAGATGTCTCCAAAAAAAAAAAAGAAAAAAAAAAAAGAAAAGAAAGATTGTTGACCTTGAGGTAATCATTTTTCTTTTTTTCCCCAAGGCATCTTGCAGGTATTATCTTCAACTGAATTTTAAATTGTGATCACATTTTGGCAAGATGCGATTACTTGATTGCTTATTTAATAAGCTACCGGAGACAATTTTACTCCTTCAACTAATTTCATTATTACATGAATTATTTAATAGGAGCTATACCTTCTGTTGATCTACAATAATAATTCTACTATATTGACATTTCTGATTCTTAAATGCTTGCTTCTCAATGTTCTTTGARGATAGCATATTTGTATGGAACATACCTTGTAAACCTGTGTGCAGATACAGGTGAATGCTACYTTCAGATCTTTTTAGATTGAATTCAAGTTTATGACTTGACTATTTCTACGWTCATGGGACTTTGATCATTCCTTCACCCAGCTCAAAAATCTTCACCTTTTTTACTTTTTTTTCCCCATCCTTTTATCTGGGCTTGAAAGTACTGAAGCCCTTGTAATGGTGAAGGATATGATCTTCTTACGTTTTGGGGAAGAACTACTCTCTGTTATGCTGCCACAGAAGTAGCATAAATAGTCTTCTGAAAGTATAAGGTACGTTTCAGTACTGCAAGCTTTTCTTGCAAGAGTTAAATAGGCAAATCCCTTCTAGCAAAGACAAGTCCAAAAACTCAGTTAGCTGCAAAATGTGTTTTAGACATCWGATCTTCCAAAAATTACACAGGCTGCTATATCAAATCTTTACAATGCTGACAGCCTATGGCATGTGGAGGAAGACAATACTGTAGATATAATTATTGATTTTTCTGAGATATGGCACATGATCTACCACACATTAGTACTTTATACAGATTTGACAGCAGTATTCCATTACCTGAAAATGACTCACTCTTCACCACATCTTTGCTAATTTTCCATTGCATCTGTTGCCCTCTAATCTAACTCTTCCTTCCTGCACCATACTTATAAGCAGATAGAAAATGAATTTGCCTCTGTGGATTTGAAACAACACTGTCTGTCTTGCTTAACTCAGAGGAAATGCTACAGCAAGGAAGAGTAATACCCGCTGAGTGAAAGTGCACAAAATCAAAAGTGACAATTGGGTATTAGTGGCTGACTGAAAGGTCCCAGGGAATGACCCATCATACTGGATTAGATCACAGAGATGGGATTGTCTTGAACTAAAATCCACATAAATGCTCAGTGTCTTTCTTCTTCCTCTTTAAAAACTATGAGGATTTCTTTGTTGTGGTCCATTCCATTGGGAAAGATGGTAAGCTGYTGTGGCTGGAGAAGAAACTCAGGGACCTGTCTGATCCTCTTGGTAGCAATGGCCTCAGTTTCTCTAAATTATTTCTATTGCTAGCCTTCCTGATTATGTTGCCTTCTTTACAGTTGTATCATAACCTCCTAACCCAAAGCTACCTAAGAAATGAGCAGCAGACTGCTGGGCAGCAGGCTGGGAAATACAGGGAAAAGAGAGAAAGTGGGTAAAAGTGATAAACAATGAAACAAGAGAAAAACTAAAGAAGAAGCAAAAAAAAAAAAGTAAGAAACAGAATGATTTAAGTAAAAGAAYGAACATAAATTGAATGGGAACAAGCAGACTGTAGTCAGCTACATTGTTTGGTATCTGGATGACCTATGTTTTAAATATATCTTTTATCAATAAGATAAAGAGGCCTAGACAAAGGGAAAAAAAAAACATCGCAGAGGAACAAGAATAACTTCAGGTTGCCTTGAGAGACCTTAGCAGTTAGTAGCAGTGTATGGTATTCTATCTGTCTTGTTTCAGGAGGCTTATTGCACTTCAGACATGATTTGGATGAGTGCACAGCATGACTAAGTCATACCAGGGCATGGGAGCAAAAGCTATACCTCCTTATGCCAAGAGGGAGGCATAATTTTACTGTTGAAAAAAAATTTCTCAAAGAAGTCTTGCAGGAGGGAGTAGCTTTAAAATCTGCTAGAACTGTTTGGAGAAGCCAGTGTTATATTTTAGAAGTTTAGAGTAGCAATACAAGAGATGTTKTATTACTTCTTTGGAGACATTTCCCTTGCACTCCGCATCTATGTTTGATACTCTTTGCTARGCAGCACTTGAAAAGACTTGTGAGTACTGACTGGTAGTGGGTCTGCCCTGTGAGAAAAAAAAAAGTTTAGAAGCTCCAACTGGGGGGAAAAAATGTTTTTTAAACAAGTTCTCAGGATTCTGTTTGGAATTACAGCACAGCTATATAGCAAAATTATTTACATATCTGTTGAAAATCTTTAAAATTGAAGTAGTAATATTTTCCTTCCTAATGCAGAAAACTAAATGCAAGCTTGTCACATTGTATGTGTCCAGATAACACAATGATGAACACAAAAGAAAAAGACGACAAATTAATAGTATTATTCACAGAAAGGAAGGATTAGGATAGTGGAAAAAGTGAGATTGCTCTTGGGAGACTTGTTACCTTGAATAACACTATGGTGGCTTGTAGGAAGAATTAATGACATGAAGGCTAATAGGACAGCTTAGAGATTTAAGAGAGTTTTGTTGTTGTTGTGGTGATTTTGTTCTTTCTTTCTTTTTTTTTTTTGAACTAAAGAAAGGACAGAAGGCGTTTTAGTGTTTTTAAAAAATCTATAATATYCCCAACATCTAAGTCGAATATATCTTGTTATTTGGATTTTCAACAATTCRAATAAATCACTTGGTTTTTAAAGTAAAAGGAAAGTTATCAAATGTTTTCATAATCAATACTAAGAAAAACTGACTGCTCAATGTGGCTCATAACCTGGTATACTTTTACAGATCACTGATTTATCACTCTAACTAAAAAACTGTGCAATATCAGCCTATATATATTTTTTTCTACCCTTATTCTCCATGAGCTGAGGTGTTCTTAACATAGGGGACCCCGTCTTTAAAACTTCATCTTGTTTGACCTCTGTATCCCCTGTCTCTTACAGAACCTCTACTACCTCTTTACGATCTCTTCCCTAAAAGGGAAAGGGATTTTTTATTCATTCATTCATTGCTTCTTCCATCTGTGTGTCATGAAACACTGCTGATCACCTACTCTGTCATCTTCTGTATCCTTGCACTGCAAGATACTCTCTTAAATTCAGAGGGTAAGATTTTTGGATCAAAGTTTTGCTCTTCATATRTTTGCATAGTGCTTCCTGGGGTAGGATGTTGGTCTTAACTAGGTTTTCTAGATGCTGAAGTTAATAGTAATCACAATTCTAAGGTTTTTTTTTTTGCTCCACATTGAGGGTGAATGAATGCAAATGATTACTCATGGTCTGATAAAAATAAGACCACCATCCTGAATAACAAGGAAGTGAAAAAAAAACCCAACACTGACTCTGTTATTGCAAAATATTTCCTTCAGAATATATTGCAGAATACAACTTCCTATCAATTTCATATTTTCCTCTATGCTATAGAAGTTTCTCAGTTTCACTCAGCAGAGTTTTCATCATAAAGATTGTGTGATTTATAGAAATGATTCCAAAAATCTTGTTCCCTTTCAGCTGAAATATTTTTCACTTCTATTGAAAAGCAGATTGCAGAGATACCTCATTTTTTTCAAAAAGCTATACCTTTTACCTTTCTCATTTTTAATTTTCTGCTTCATTCCTTCCCCCATACTTAAATAAGACTGCATTTGAGGAGGTCTGTTTACAGGAKGAAACATTCTGCTTTGTAGATTTCGTTTCACGGGACATTTTCCGGATCAATGACTTACTCAAGAGAATTTGTATGCATATTTACTAATGTCATGTCCTGCTTGTTTGCAGCAACCCAGATGGTGAACATACTGTATGAATCAAAGAAACACAAACCTCAAGTACAAATGAAGGTTTACTCTACCTGGAGCACCTTGATGTGGGAAATAGCCTACCAAACAGGTTGTGCAACCAAGCACCCCTCCTGTTCTCTGGCTTCTCTGGCACAATATCCCTGGGAGATTAGACCAGTGACTCCCTGAGTGACAGGGAAAAGTATGAGCCAAGGCGATTAATTAACTAATCAATACCAAACTCATTACGAACGTTAGCAATAAGCAATATGACTGAGTGTGTTAGAAGAAGCATTGCATTTAAAAAACAGATACTTATCAATACCAGTATAAAGCATTCCAAAAGATTAGAAGTTGTTTGCAGTAGATCATTTCAGCAGTGATTCATCAAACGCTATCAGATATATCTGACAGAACTCAAAACTGGCAAGTGTTCTAATGGAACATAATAACAATGATGAGTAGTACATTTGTAGCTCTTACTAAAAAGAATTCCAGGATTGACAAATTGGAGTGGCAATGTTGGCAGACTTAAAATGAAGCATTTGTACTGTATATACAGTACCCAGAGACGGGGAATACATTCCAATATGAAATGCAGAGAGGTTTCTTAACATCTTTCTGAAGCTTCATGCCAACATGGTGCCTAATTTTCATCCTGTCACTCACAAAAGCCTTTGCATCTGTTGCTTCAACATGTGAACGGTGACCCGATTCAAGCTGCTGCTAAAACTTGAGAACATTAATTAATAAGACAGAAGCTAGCGGATAGATAATTAAGAGCAGAGTAGGAAATTATAGACAATATACATGCAGAATGGCTTAAGAAAAATAGAGCCCTTTTGAAATAAGATATTAAGGCAGAAATGGGTGTAGAGAGTATCGTGCATTTTGATCAGCTTAGAAGGCCCCAAAATTTTACCTGCCCAGGAAAACTACCTATTCCAGGAATACTGTGGAGCTCTAGCTGCCAGTCTTTCTTTTCATGTGGACACCTTTATGATATATTTGACAGAAGGCTTCAGTTACACCTGCATGTCTAGCACCCTCAGTTAAATACTATGCTTCTGCTGCAGAAAAGTCCCTTTTGCCACCAAGCAACTCTTGAGACAGAAATCTCCTAGCATTTCTATGTGGACATTTTAAAACTGTTTATGAACAATATTGGAAAGTGTTACATGCTCCTCAGTCTCTGCATTCTAGATACAGTGGCAACACATTTGTCTGAAATTTGTCTTAAATCTGTTTTTCCAAGAGATTTATGATTTATTTCTTTGTGCTGTGAGGCAGGTCTCTGCATTGTTCTATATGTGGTTGCAACTGAGTTTTAGATTCACTCTTCCATTATCATAGTGATTAAAATTTTTTTCCAGTCTTCTAACAAAACACATTATGCTGTGCTTATCTATCATCCTTTGCCATCTTGTCAGAATTTTTTCTTCAAAATTGTTAGCTATTTTTTGCCTTTACTTTTCTTATTCTCTGCTGTTGAACACAATGGGGCAGTAATTTAGATTAGAGCTTTCCACAAAGTAAGTAAATATAGTTTCATATGTAGCTCTGCAGAAAACATTTTGTATGTCCCTGGAGATTCTTTTCATTTACTGTTTACTTCAATTCAAAATGCTTCCCATTTCACCAGTTGGATTATCCAACTTTTTTTTTAACCATTTGAAGGTGATCAAATTAAGTAGAAAAACTGTAGCTACATACACAAACAAATTAGGTTATAGTAATCCAAATTTTGACTGGCATGCAATCATGCTAAGCAATGATTTTATTCAAAGGTACTCACCACAGCTAAACCGCCAGGCACAAACCTCTAGGAAATAATACCTGGAATTTTATGAGTAATAATCAGTAGTTTGTATGGCTAAACAATTGCTATAACACATCCAGGCACAATTATCAAAAGGTATAACAAGGAGTTTGGGATTTTGAAAAAAGAGCTTGACTATTTGGCCATGTGAAAAAAGGGTAGGCACAATACTGTAAACAGAATTTCTCTGGAAGCTGCTTTGTGTACTGGAATATATAGTGATATAGAAAATATTACAGCCACTTCTTTCACAGATTTCAGCTTTTAAAGAGGAAGGAAAACAAGATCTGATCATATTAGTCAAAATCCTCCAATTAAACTCAATGAGTCAGTTTATGGCACAGGCCACACAAATACATCCATATACATGCTTATTAATAAACATAATACAGGAATCATTTCAGGAGTGAAAGTAATAAAGATGCCATGTAGCTCAATGGAATGGCTATATTCTCTCATTTCCTTTGCTTATTTTTTCCCATGTTCTGTTTCTCCATGCATTCTGTTTCTGAACTTCACATTCAATATAGGTGCTTTGATGATCATTAAATATTGAATCCATTCTGCGAGGATGACTTTTTCTTCTGCAGTGAATGAGATCTAGCAGAGTTGATTCTYCTGATTGCATGAATACAATTTTCACCAACACTCCATCAGTCTTCCATCATGGAAATGTCTAATTTTGCATTTTAGACTCTTGTTTCTAAAATGCRAGTGAAGATACACTTTTTTATTCTGTTTATTTGAAGAAAATGTAATTGTTTTGTTTGTTCTCATTTGATTCCAGGTAAGTGGCCTTTTGCTCAGCCCAGCACTTGCAACAGGGCAGCTGGGGCATGCTGTGATGCCCACCGGAGCAGCTGCCTTTAGGAGAGTTAATAAACCCTGCTCTGAGAGGCAGAGGGGCCGCTTTGCATCGGGGGCTGGGTTTTCTTGATGATGCCAGCCAAGGCCTGCAGGTTACAGCGCTGATCCCACCTTGCTGCTGCCATGGGGCAAGGAGGTGGCTGGAGAAACGCTGCCTGCAGAGCTCCCCCAGGCTCCCTGCGTGAGCTCCAGCCTGCAAGGAGAGGCAGCACCAGCATAAGGCGGCAGCAAATTAGCCCGCTTCGCTACCAGCAGCTTTGGCCAGCGGCGCGCTGCCCGCATCAAAACAGATCASTCTTTGCAAGGTCTGAGTAGACACACTGCACGTGAACGTCACCTTCACTGGGCTGAGAGCGCTGCCGTTTCCTCCTGCTTTCCTCGAGCAACAAGGTTAAAGGCAGCCAAACATCCTGTCTTTTATTTATGTTTCCATATCTCAGGAGTAACTCAGCAAAGGATGTTACCAAAGAGGAACATCAAGATGAAAACAGTGCGTCCCAGTTCCTGAGGCATTTGGAGGGCTGGGAAAAAGAAATAACCCACAAGTAGTGCAGTGTCTAAGAAGGGGTTTTTTCATCATAGATGTGTTTTGAAAATTTAATTATTTGCACAATTCTGGTAAAGAAATCTCTTTAAAACAAAGATCATGCAATGTTTATAGTGATGACAACTATAATCTATGAGGYAAAATGGTTCATTTCAGTCCAAACCTCAACAGTTTTTTTTTTTTATTTTACTTCCTAATTCACTTTGGAAATTTGTGCCTTTAGTAGCAATTGTATGAACAGCTACGCCTTTCCCAGAAATATTTTCTAATCTGGAAAGAAAGATAATACTTCATGATTTTTTCACTTTTTAAGCATTTCAACTTCTAGGTTGCCAAAACACTGCAAACATTATTCCCAGCTTCTCTTTGCATTTAATTTAAAAGTGCTGATCGTATAAAGCAGCAAACCTTAAAAGACCATGAAAAAAATCCTTGCAGCAGTTTTTCTAGTAGTTTGACAACCTACAACCAGCAGGCTACAACAGAATGGGCTAGGGGACTAAGTTAAAACAAAATATATTGAAAAATRTACACTTGCATTAATTTTGATAACTATAATTATCTATGTTTATAATGACATGTAATCAAAATGTGATTTGGGAGAGGTGTCTGCCACTGTATCATGCTTTCCTGCAGAGAAGCATAACAACGATAATCCCATTTAGTGACAATCAAAATGCAGCTGGATAATGTTTTGATATGCTCTTCCATAACTATATCAAGGTGCTAGCACATCTGACTGTTGTACTTTCCATGCAAAGCTACTCTGTTTTTACATCCGCGAGGTCAATGTGTAGGTTTTGACCCATTGTGCTAGGTTAAGAACATGGGATATACACTCACGTCAGGCATCTGCTGGAAATGAAAGACTTGTGGACTGCTGGCATGTGAGATTGACAGCAGAGTGAGCCGCGAGAAGAACTGCAGATATCTATCTCCTTAATATCAGGGTAAGGAAAGGAGGAAGCATGACAGCTGGCACTGTGTTCTGCTGCAATCCTGACTGCTCTTCAGCACTTATTTTGTTTCCAAGGATCTGGTGGGGAGGGAATTCATAGGCTTTGATGTAYCTTAGTAGGTCACTCTCTCTTGAACTACTGCATCCCAGAGAAAATTACCTTGTTTAAAGCTGCTCTGGATTTTATCAATACACTTGAGAACCATGGAAAAGTCTGAATTCCATTATTAAAGCCTCTATCCAGAACATTTCATTGTCACCTGAAATTTCCTGGAAACCTGAGCGATCTTCCAGGCTCAGAAGCTCAATGCCAGTCTTAAGAATTGTAACGGAATTTCATGAAAGAAGATGCAAGATGCTGAAAATTGACTGCAGCTAGATGTTGGTAGGCAAGGGTGGAGTGCGTGCTCGTTTTCTCATGTTAAGCTTTAGTAGGTTTCTCCTTCACAGTGTCTGCGGAGTGAAGCATCTCTCTGATCTCTCCTACTACATTTTAGAGATAGCCTGTCTGAATATAGTGGGTAAATACCATATTTCCTTTCAGGAAAGCTAATAATACTCTTCTTCACCTGGAAGTAGAAAAGACCTTARACAACAACATTTGGGGGATTCCCCAGCAGTCAACTTTTACACATTTTTTTTTCCAGCAGATGAAATGCTTTCTACCTTGATATTTGTATGTCAACAAAAACTTTAGGAGGAAAACCCTTCAGTCGCTTTTTTTCATATGTTTATCTTTACCAAATTGAATCTCAGACTAATATCACATGAGCTCAGGAATGGTCTGGGGTAAACAAGGCACGTGAACCTGGGATTTTATGCTTTCTGGAGTCTGAGCATGGAAGGTGGATGCATGACTGATACAACCTGCCACAAACAAAAATTGTGGTTAATATTTGGAGTATAAAAAGGAATTCTCTGTTTACTGCCAAAAATGCATTAGCCATAATAAATGAATAAATCAAGGGAAAGGAATTTAGAGATGTCTTCTAAGCAGCCGCATTTAGAGACAGAAAAAGGAGAGAATTGATTTTCTGGAAGTTGTATGCTTATGAGAGGCAATTTCCACCCAGCTGCCTTTCTGCAATGACTTTAGAGGGCAGGTGGGAGAGCTCTTACAGATTTCTTTTTTAAAGTACCTATACAGACAAATATTAATGAGTAGGTCGTCATCCTCTGCATGGGAGGATGGGACTGGAAACACAGTTCATGTCTGTCAGGGTCAAATTGTTGAAAAGGGTAATAAGCAAGAGGAGATCTTCCCCAAGAAGATGCTCATGTAGCATTTCTTGCTGCAATGTGGCAGAGCTTTGCCTTTTTCCACTCTCTGCGGAAAATCATTCCATTCTCTGTTCTGCAGTGGCCATTCCCTGGAGAGTTCAACCTGCCAAAGTACCTACAGACGGTACCTAGCCTGTCAAGCCTTACATGCCCTCAAAAGCGTGTGTACATGTTGGTGCTAAATAAAGGCTGTATTTCTGTACTGCTGTTTAGCCTTTCATGTAAGAATATAGCTCCGTACTATAATCAYCGGAGAATAAAAACAAAGTACTTACTCAGCAGTATTAAAATATAGTAACTTCTGAATATTTTATAACAACGCTTTAGGTGTAAAACTTTACCAGAGGCCTCTACTAAATAATTGTGTAAGGAAATGAAAAGAACAAGTAGAATACAGCAGAAGAATAGTACAATTCAATCATCCTTTGCCATCCTCTTCCTTTATATTTTTTGTACCACAGAACTCTATTAACATTTAGAGATGATTAACATCAGTGTCCCATTAAAAGTTAATTTTTATAGCCTACAAATATAAAAAGTAAGCTTTCTCTGTATGACATGCATGAAATAATCTGCCACAGCAAGCTATCTTGAGCAAAAGAGGTAGAACACTATGCAGTATGTAGTTGGATAGATATGTAAAAATGAATTTTCCTCTAAAGAATAAAAAATGAGCAAGTTTCCACAGCTGAGTTGCATTTTGCCCATTGTTGGAATGAAATGGCATTGCATTATTGGTATTTATGACAAATTATTCCATGTTTTAATATATATTTAACTTGACCTCTTTGTGTTGATCACTTGGACCATTGGAATTTTTACGGGATGTTATTTCTTAATTGAATTTTGCCACRTGCTCCTCAAACTTATTTGGAAAACATGCAGTCAAAATATGTACAACTTAAAGTAAATCCATGCAAAGCCAAAACAGAAAATCATACAGTGAACTATAAATATGAATGCTTGCATTTTAAAATTCWCCCTCACTTACCTAGTATGTAACACACATTTTGCTAAATGTTTCCTTTACCTTCCTGCTCCATTGAAATGATTTTTTTTCTTGAGACTCAGCTTTTCTGCCCCACTTCTCAAGGATCTTTTTGCCTCTTGGATCATTCCTTTCTCTCTGATTTCATGAAGATAAGGAAGAAGAAAGCCTCAAACCTTAATTAGTTTGGCAAGATATTCACACTGAATGCTCTTTATCAGTGTGATTGGATTAATAATAGAGTTCATTAGCAAAGTATTTTCACTGTAATGTTTTACAGTATCACCATTAAGCTTCAGTGCCAACAGTCAACTGAAATGAATGGGTCGCATAGAGCAGCTCTGTCTCTGTGTGGTGTGTGCGGAAACAAACTTACGCTTGGTGGGATCCTTCATGTGCAAGCAGCAGCATTTGACAGTCTGGACTATTAAATTTATTAGGGAGAAAGCACTGAAAATATTCAAAGCATGCAGTAAGATTTTAAGGTTATGGCAGAGTCCAGGAAGTGCAGGGTATGCAGCTTCATTGCACTTCAGTAGCTTCCCTTCCCTACATCTCTTTCAAGAAAGTAAATTGTTGGATTTCTTCCAGTTATACTCATTTCTTCAAGTGCAGGAATAGCTTTTATTAAGCGATGTTATGAATTTGTACTTTATAAGTACATCTAAAAATCTTTGCAAATCCAGATGGTTTAGCAGGCTTAAGAACTGTTCTTTACTTGTCTGTTGAGCTGTCAGTTGCTTAMATCATGCTTATGAGTATGGTCCACCATTTCACCATGCTTACAATAATTCTGAATTCTATTTTATAAAAATTAAGAACTAAAACAGCTAATGAAAGGTGGTGCAGAAGTGCATATATAAATAATAAACATATACTATATGTGCATATATGTAGAAAAAAATATACAAATCTCTTCATGGTTGCCTGAATTCTGCCTGTTCTGCCTGAGGTGTGCAGTCATTATACTTCTAAAGATACTTACATACACAGATATACACATACACATACACAAATACAATGTTYGTCACAATGTGCTAGTAAATGAATGGTAAATGTATGTATGGTAGTGTAACAGTGAAGAAAAGACAACTGTAATTTGAACATAGGTTTATTATCTAAATAGTGAAGTTTACCTCAACCTGCTAAAACTGATTAACTACAAATGCCTTGTCAGACTATTATATTGTCATATATACTACAACTACATGCTTAAAATCAAATAAATATCTTTATCCTTCTAGCAATGGCAGGAGATTTAGGAGCAGCACTTGACTTCTGGTTATTGTTGTTTCCGTCCCTCACCTTTCCTGCTCAACCTTACTCTGGTTAAGGTTAAGCTACACAAACACCTCACCCTATGTCACCTAGTTGCACCATCCTATATAGCCTCATCTGTACACCAGGGTGAAGTATCTTTGAGAGGGGAGTATCATCACTTTGAAGGAGTATTTGATGTCACCTTTGATTTCCTTATCCACCCTTGGGGTTCCTTCAGAGCAGAACTCTGAGGGTATGGCTGTATTCTTGGATAACTCTACAGCTAGTTTGGCATGTGATAAAAGTCGACTTAATTTCTACCTCTTCAGGCTTCACAGCCTGCTGGCTAATCTGCTAATTGGGTTGGAGAAGAGGGGGAGGAAGTGGAAGGAAAGGGGAGTACGGATGGGAGGGTGAAAACACATTGCTGTCRGCTTGAGAAATAGGTCCACAGAGGAACAGGACTTTCAAAAGGCTTCTGAAAGATCAAGGATTTTTCAGACCTGTTTTAACCAGATAATAAACAGCAGACCTTACGAATATTTGTGGTTGCTCTTGATACTTTAATGTAGCCAAAGGAAACCTTCTTATGCACTAACAATATGATGTGCCTCTCTCAGAAGTTATTGAGTCATCTAGATCAGTTCTCTAGTTACTCTTATTTCTAGTTCACCATTTTATTATAATTATTGTGTTATTGTACTTTAAAATATCATTTATAAATATGAATAAGCTAAAATTAGATGTAGCAGAGAGGAGTTGGGAACAAAAACATTGTGAAACCTATGCCTCTTCAATATAAAATATTATAATGTAAACATATTTCATGTAATTACATATAATGACAAATGTATCTCTGTGTGGCATGATTAGCTCTGCAGTAACAAAAGACAAAAGAAGGAGAAGATATCAGTCTAGCTGTCAGCTATGTTAGAAAATAAACACAGACGGAGCATCTCTTTCTCACTATTATTATATTTACTCATTTAACAATCACTTCAAACCAACCAACAACTTGTATTCAGCTAGAGTGCAATAAATTAGAGAATATAAAAAATGATCAGTGTTGTCCCTTTATTGGGGACAATGAGCTGGACTCAGATTAATATCTCCGGTTTTGACAAAGAACATGGAAAAATGATTCTTTGACTTCACAAATAGCAGAGGATCTTTCCTGGCGTTACTTAGAAACCAGATGACAAATTGTGCTGTGAACATGCCTTCAGAAGACAATTATTCTATTGGAAGATCTAAGAAAGGGTAGGGGAAGAATGGACTCTAAATTGTATTAAAAAAAATAAGTTCTTGAGTAGATTTAGGAAACTTTCACTAAAGAATCAAGCCTGAGGCTGCAAATAGAATTGGCTGGGACATTTTAACAAACTGAAGCACTGAAGTTTCTCTGGGAGGAGAGAATTCCATCTGTCTGAGACCAGCCAACAACCTCCGTGTTCAAGACCTTTGGTGGGGTGGGGAAGGGCAAAGTTAAGGCCAATGCTTAAGTCAGGCAGATGAGTGAGTTTACCACTGGCAACTGAACGATGTCTGAGTCCTTCCATTTCTTTTTGTAAGAAATTTCTGAAAATGTCATTTTTATATAAATATGGAACAAAACCAATGTTAAAATCTTGGCTTTTTTAGTGAAACGGATTTTTTTTTCCCCTGAACAACTTTGGTCACAGGGCTCCTAATATCATAAGCTGAGATGAAACAAACTGTTTTGGGAATAGAATGTAAAAACTGATACATTGGAATAGGTGTGAATTTACCCAGGAGTASGTATGAAGTATATTTTTGGAAAAATAAGTGGTTAAGTGTATGTCTCATCCTAGCGCTGCGTTACAGTTATGACCTTCCAGCCTTTTCAGGAGTGCTTGTAAAGCAAGAGCATTAGAGTTGTGGCCATCTACACATAGGCACAGAGTGGAACAGGAGAAAAACACTCCACATTCCCTTTCATATAAAACAACTATCATGACAGTGTAAACCAGTAAATGGTAAACAGAAGCATAAAGGTAAGCCATATTTGTCTTGGCAAACATAAAAGTAATTGAAGTAAATGTAGAATCTGCTTATAAGTCTAAGTCTATTGCTGGTTAAATGTCCACAATAATTTTCTACAGGTATGAAAAATGTATGCTGTCTTTTTGAAACTGTAGGTAGAAAGAGCATGCTTCTGTAATTGCTAATACAATAATAGACATTTTCTTACTCTCTGTATCAACGGACTGTGGAAAAAATAGCGATCTATGAAATATTTTGGGGATTTATACATCTTATCCTCCCTCCATCTTCCTTTTTTTTTTAAAGAAAATTAAGTAACTTGTGAAAGACTAAATGAAAATCAATGAACACACACACTTTATTTTTTTCTGCCCACAAAGGATAAACTGTGAGAAAACAGTATTTAGTGCAGTACTTCCAGAAGAGCTCTTGATTTTACCAGAAATAAAAAGTACTTATCAACAACCTGCAAAATCACGTTTTTAAAGAGAAACAAAATATTGTGGTGGCAATGCATCTTCTGCAAATGGAGAGCTCTGGTGCTGGCTTGCAATGTGAAGTCTAAGTTTGGCTTGGGGCAGATGAGATCTGCAGATAGTAGGAACTCCCTGATGAAAAGGTAGTTCAACACCGTCTGACATGAAGTCCTCCCCACCAGGCACTCTTTAACCTTCTCCCTGGTCCCTAATTCCCAAAGTGGTCTCCTCCTACGTCCCAGGAGATGATTTCTTGTAAAGTTTATAGTGCTAGAAAGTATTTGCCTGCCCTTTCTTACCTGTTTCTGTTGGATGCTCTTTCTCTCCAAGTGCTACCTAAAACTACATCAAACTAGTTCACTATCTGAACTGAGGCRGAAGCGAATGGCACAGCTGCTTGCTTGGGTGTGAAAGATCCTAGAAAACTAAAATCTGTCCATGGATCTACTTTTTTTTTTCCTCTAAAAGGTAGTGAAAACAGAAAGGCATTTTTTCAAATAAAATAAGCCTAACTTTCTACTAATTATCTACTCTCTAGTACTACTACAAAAAAATTTAAGCAAGTGTTGGAAGAGGTTGAATCACACCAATTGATTTTTGATCAGTCGGTTACTGCTGTAGAACCAGAGGTATCCAAAGCACCACATCTCCTTTTATATCTCTGGCTAAGGAATTGCTCTGCAAGAGACATAGGAAGCTTTAACAAGGAGGGTCAGTATTCATGACCAAGCGGCACTATGAGTGCGTCTTCTGAAAGGGAAGGTAGGAGAACCATTGAAATGACAGCTGGTTTTTCTTTTGCTCTGTGATGAATTGGTGGCTCTTGATAACAACTACAGGATCTCAGCACTCATTTGTCTTGTAATTACAAATACTCAGAGGAGAAGCAGGGCTGTATTCTAAAAAGATTTAGTTGCCTGTAAGTTAGACTTAGCTCTAAGGCCTAAAGCAATCTCAGACCTCTGGGATCCTTCTATTTATTCTTAATTGACTTTTAAGATGTGAAAAAACAATTTCAAAACGTCACTTTTAGTCAACATAAGGCTCACATTTCTCAGACCCTTTTGTAAATGTCAAGATCTTCTCTTTTTTTGATAAATTTTATTTTGGATTATAGTCCTAACATAGTCATTCTGGAAATTTCTGTTAATATTTTATTTAAAATGTACTGTGAAAAGTTATGTTTTCAAAGGCACATTTTGTAGTCTGCTTTCCCTACCAAAAAAAAAAAAAAAAAAAAAAAAAAAAAAAAAAAAAAAGCCTTGGGGAGGAGATTTAAAACATAGTTTTGCTATTGGCTTAAAATGTTACCTTCATGTTAAATCAGTTCTAGACATACCTGAAAATTCAATTTGAGACACAGAAAAGACATCTATGAAGAGTCCTGGAGCAGAAGAACACACCAATACAAGTCTTTACTATCCTATCACAGGTGCTATTGCTATTCCCTACCTAATGGAGGAAGCTGGAAATCTGCCCTAGGCAGGTGTGCATTAAGGTAAACTTCATTCCCTAACCCATTCGCTCGAGATTGCTAAATCCTATGAGCCATATGAATTTTATCATTTTCAAAACTATTAGTTTTAAGACTTCTACTAGCATAGCGCTGGGTATTTTTGTCACTTGTTAATATTGTCTTTTTGTGGCTTGTTATGTTTGGTGTTTGGTGTTTGCAGAGCTTTCATAATTTATTGCCTGATTATGCTACTGAATAGCATACACAACTCATTGACTTCAAGGGGAGTTTCACACAGAGAACACGGCAATATAATGCAACACTTCTGAAGTACTTTCTATAACTATTCATGACTTTGTCTACATCGGTGTTAAGATGTAAGCTGAAGAATGGAAAATTACTCCCCGTAATTCCTTTTGTCATACTCTACTTTTTGCTTGTTATGAAGGCAATAAGAACTTGCAACCTAACAGTTCCTATCAGAACAGAAAGAAGAAAATGATTTGCCCATAAAGTCCACTACMGATGCAGAGAAGATACAAACCTGGTCAGAGTTCTTGACTTGCATAAGATCGCACAACAGCTGAACTTGCCTGGACTATAGAAAGGAAATGGCAAGTGCTGGGAAATCTCCAGGAAGAATGAACTGATTAAAATGTAATTTTCTAGTATAATGCTGACACTAGAGGAGTAAATCCACAGTGGAATGAAGTGGCAAGGAAATACTTCCCTTTCTTTACTGAAGAAAGCATAGGAARACAACAACAATCAGGGCATGAGATAGCAGTTTTAATTTTTGAGGCGCTCTCTCTTCACAGAGGTAATTATTGTTCAGTTGTTGTATGTGCAAAAGCATACATTAGATCAACGAAATCAGTTTCAACACAGCATCTACACGGGAGGAGTGAAAKGAGGGAGCTATTTAGCTGGCTCCTGAAAGAAGTGAGGCTGAACGGGCCTGTGGGGATGCATTTCAAAAGCAAGTTTTCTTTGTTCTGGCAGTGACACTTGCAGGCAAACTTGGTTCTAGAGAGTTCTAGAGAGCTTCTAGAGAGGTTTTAGGCTCCTCAAGCTGAGTTATGATCTTGCACGGCTCTTTCTCTTCCCCGGCTCCTCTTCTAACTTGTTGTTCTGCTTTCTTTTCTCTGAYTATTGTACCACAACTCTCATCTTTCTCATTAAAGGATAGACTTGACCCCGAGACCCACTCCATGAACCAAGGATAACTGCAGAAAAAGGAAAAAAAAAAAAAAAAAGAAAAAGGAGAGAGAAAGGGCAACTGCTTAGTTATATAAGGAACAGTTAGTTTATTTTCCAGTACATGAAGCAATAATACTGCCTTAAGACAGAAAATGCTATCAAAATGTATATACTCCTTTTCTTTTCTGTCTTTGAGCGTACAAAACATTGGTTGTAAAGTATACTGCTGCAATGCCAATGAAGTTAATGGGTGAAATTCTGCCCTGATACATCTCTGCAATCCTGTTAGTTTTCAGTGCTGCTTTCCTACAGCTGGAGGGGAAACCTTGATGCAAGCTCAAAAGTATATTCTGAAGGACGATTTGAATATGTTAGGGTCTGAATTTTAACACAATTGTGAAAATGGGAATATCTTTTTTTTTATGAAAAACAATACTTTGGACATTAATTATTTAAATGATAAGAGTAAAGACATAGATAAAATTAAAACTCTAGAAGGAAATAAGAATTATTGGATCATGTTAATAGTCACCAAGAATTACTGAACTAAAACTTCCTATAAATGCATGACACTGAGTAGGATCTTTTAMATTAATCAAACGATCACAAAGATCATTTCCAAAGCAAAATACAGATATTTTGAAACCCAAACATCTATAACCTGATCAATCTTTTCAAGCAAAGCAGTTGATCAGGAAACAATTCTCTTCATTTACTTAGTAAATTATTTTAATTATACTACCTACTATATGTAAAATCATGCACTACAAAACTGAAATAAATTTACTGTAGAAATAAGGTACTATTCCACCCAGATGCTTCTTTGCCACCTTTGTCTTTTGTTATAGCAGRCTGGTGAGAAAAATTAAACCCTTAAGAATGGCAGCATCTCTATATTACACAGGAGCTTTTTAAAAAATTCATCTTAAAGTTATCATCTGTTCTCTCAGTTTTAATGCCTACTTACTTTATTTGAATTTCAGAAAGACTATGCCAAAGAGGTCTCCAAAATTAGTCAGAGTTGACTATTTCACTAAACTTAAAGCTGCCACCTCTGGTGATTAATCAAATTTTGCTCTAAATAGGATTAATTCGGGTGTATCTGTGAAGAAGATTGTCAGAGTGCACATCCYTCTTCTCATCTGTCCTCGGGTCTTTTTTCCTTGCTGAATTTAAAATGAAGGTTGAGCTATAATCTTGCATGGCAGATACTGGATCGTTCCTTTGATAAACATCTAAAATGCTAATGAATGTGGGCTGCAGTTCTGAAACAGCAAAGCAAATGATTTGACAAGAATCTGGAGGGTAAAAAAAAAAATAGGAACTTTCTGACTTAAAAGAAAAACTCTTTTTGTTCACATAGAGTATTGTTTCCTCAAGAAAAAWTTTCCTGCTCTGCAGAAAACAGAAAAAAATCCTACTACATCAAAATGCGGAAGCATGAAAAACTGATGAGCTTTCAGATTGTCCTCTTTTGCATGCAAATCATATCAGAAGTTCTCATTAGCATAAATGCATGAGCAACTCTAAATGCTTTTAATTTCCAATCTCAGCCAGCAGAGGAGTAATTTGTCACTGTCAGGGTGAAAATCTAAGAGAGGAAAAAAAAAGGGAGAAGGACTCCATGCTAAATTGGAATCATATAAATTTTTGATTTGCTAATTGACTGATGCTGCAGTTCAATCAGCTGCCTTGAAGCTGTAAATAATTCAGTGTACAGTCAGAAATAAAAGCATAATGTACTCCTACTGAAGGCGTATTAGCATTCTCTGCACCAGGACAYACCTGACCATGACTTTTTCATAGATACCCCTTTAGTCATGATCTAACTCTGTGTGGGTAAGTGCACTACACTAACAAATGCAACTGCCAGTGAAAATATGTGGTTTTCATATTCAAAAAAGTGCTACAAGAGGTAGTTTAAAATATTTTCACTGCAAAAAATCWGTAAATCATTCTTAATATTTGCAGGGAGAATATAACAGACTTGTACAACACCAATGCAGTTATAAAACTTTGAAATTGCATAAATGGAAATCCAACACTTCTAACGACTTTTAATTATCTCTTTCCTTTAATCAAATCCCTTAAATGTCATATGCAAAGTATATTTATTGCAAAAATGCTTCTCATTATTGTGCATAAACCAAGGGTGTGTTTGAATCTATATAGATAGWTGCAATAGTTTGTTATTTACAATATAGGAATGACAGTTGAACTGCTTTGTAATATCCAAGCTTATTTTTTTCAAATACACTGTTTAAGTAAAACCTATTTTCAACAGGCTAGCCACAAGTTCTGTGCTTAAACAAAATTTATAGTAATTTTATATTTTCATAATGTAATTTTTATATTTCTAGGAACATAAAGGAATAATAAAAAGTATCTTGAGTATACAAAACACTTCTATTAAATACATATGAGGAAAAGATACAGTTTTCAACTCAACAGATGCCTTACATTAATCGTCAATGTCACAAAGACTGGTTGATGTGGAAATCAAATGTGGCCATAGACGCCTAGAGAAAGAATAGTTGCCTTAGTTGTGAACTATATTTTATGAAAATTCCAGTTGTACTATTTTGTTGACCTAGCACAAAAATGTATCAGATATATCTTACATGTTTTTAACACACACCTTCAAATCTGGTTTTCATGACTTCATCCCTCCAAATATTCACTTAAAACATAAGTTTTTTAAAAAGATTTGACTAAGAAATGTTGTATTAAGACCTTATCCCAGGCACAAAACAGATTTAATTGCCAGAAGCAATCTTACAATGGGTTTTATAATGGAAATCTAGATTTCTGATAATGAAAGGTTTACATTAGATTCCCCACTGTTCTCAATGGGTATTTCACCTGAGTAAAGTCTGTAGAATTAGAGTCCTCGGTTTTCTGTTCTGTTTATGATTCAGTATTTGATTCAATATTCAGAGAAACAAATGATAAAATTGATTTAGTCATTCACACCTTTTAAATATCATCAATTGCACATCTCCTTTGCAAATAGTGTTAAAATATGAGCAGCAGCAGCAGCTGAGTCGCAAGAATGCATGAAATATGATGGGCTGAATACAAGCTATAAGAATTCAGTTTCTGAACAATGGGTTCCCGCCTGCTCTAATAGACTTCTACTGGCATTCAGTCTATATTGTATCTAGAAAAAAATCTGAAAATCACAGTTTTACATTTGTTTACACCTGGGACTAGGGAAAACCCAATCCAAACTTTTAACTAGAGCTAGTAGAAAGCTCAGATGGGAAAAAAATCAGTCAGTAAAATGAGGAAAGGGAGCTGAAAAGGTCTTCCTCAAGCAACACATTTTCTTCAGGCYCTACTCTTTGCATTTTGCAGACTCTTTCACATTCTACAATCCGAATGAGAAGTAATCTGGGGAAAACCCTTACTGAAACAACTTACTATTTGTTTCTTCACCAAATAAAAGATAAGCTTATTTTCTTCTTTTGGTCAGAGTCAGTAAGAGTCTTAGTAACCAATGGAGAACGAAAGGGATCAGCAATGGGAAAACAAAAGAGTGCAAAATTCAACAGTGGAAATGGCTGGAATCTCATTCAGCCTGTGAGTAGGCATTTTAATTTTTTCTCTAATGATGAAAATACAAAGAAATTTCTTCTTTTTTTTTTCTTTTTTTTTCCAAACAGCTACTCAACTTCCCTTTAAATATTTGTATTTTATTCTTTTTAATCTCTTATTATGTGGCTGCTTCTAGTTCTCATGTGACTGGTGCATCATCTGGGAACAATCGTGAGCTTATCAATTAAGCACAGTGGAAGAGAAATTTGTTAAATGAGCAAAATTCAGACTTGCTATATCCACTTATTCATTTCTATACTCTAGTAGCTCATACAGAGCACAGCCATCTTTTCTGACAGAAGCTTTGAAAATAATTGTGATCATGATATTACAATAGTTTAATACCCACATTAATACATTTGTCTCTTCTGCATAAAATTCATGCGCTATGTAAGAAAGAATGGCAAATTTGGTTCCAAGCCAAACAAAACACGTATTCCCTTTAGCATTTGGAGGGTCAGAACTCGTCATCCAGCCAAACTACCGGCTGGATACAGGTGCAAACCCAAAGGGTTTGGCACATTTTTGCCATCCTGACACTCTTCTTGTGGGTGATCCCAGGCGCAGTGATGCTATGAGTGCGTTGTAGCTCAGAGAGACAGGGTGCTCGGACGGGTGTGCTGTCCCGCAGCATTGGGAATGCCTGTGCTGCAGCAGACGGTGCTTGTCAATGAGTTTGCCAAGATCCTTCACAAGTCTCTGTCTGTGAATTGACCATTGCTAGCAGAAATTTATACTGTATTTGCTTCTATTTAAAAAAAAAAAAAAACAAAACCAAAACCCCCAAAAAAACTCTGCTTAAAAATAAAATCTATAAAAATTGATTTATCCTCCTCTTCTATTTCTAAAAAGTATAGACCTAAATGGGTCTTTCTGGTTTTCTAAATGTGTTGTCACTAATAGGCACGGAATGCTATAACTTTATTGAATCTGCCAAGCTCATCATTCTTTCTCTTCTGTGTGAYTTTTTTACTCTACCTTATTGCGCTCATCCTTAGATTAAAAATAAATAAATAAAAAGCCCTTAAAGTCTAGATTTTATCTTTCTGAATACCTGTACAGAACCAAAAAGCATGGCTGTGACCTTGGTAGGAAATATGGAGTGCAGTGATGGTTCACAGTCAACCAAAGCTGACTTTAGACATCCTCATATATTCACTCTTCCTTTTTTCTTCTTTTTTTTTTTTTCTGTTCATATGTATTTAGGTCCCCGACACTGTAACACACAAGGGATGCAGGTCAGAAGGGCTCTGCCAGGGACACGCAAGATATACTTGCTGGTTAAATGGGGAACCTGGATRCAAATCTTTGTTTTGACTCAGAGAGAGAGAGATTTTAATTCAGAGATTTTAATCATTCAGCATTGATGGGATAAAGGGGTTACTGTTGCCCTGTAAGGTTTATGTTAAGGCAGTGAAGTTGTCTAGTTAAGGGTAATTCCAGGGCAAAGCAGCCAACTGCTGAATTGACTATTTTTGGAAGAGGAGTYAGGCCCCTTTCTAAAATTTGCTGCTTCATTGCTAAGCTGGCCTCAGTAAATCCTGGGGTCAGGATGTGTTGGAAATGGGGCCTGGGTGTCTGATCAGGTACTGGACCAGCCCTGGGAGCATGGATCGTAGGCTGCAATACTCAATCCCTGCTCATGTAGGTGGATTTAGCCCCCAGACACTAATGTGGAGTCTAGACACACATAATACTGCTCTGATTTAATGTCAGAGGAAAGAGAATTTTTTTTTTTTTAGCATGAAAGCTTCAGCTTGAAATGTGTTACATCTCCTCTCCTCTCCTCTCCTCTCCTCTCCTCTCCTCTCCTCTCCTCTCCT